>PVKV010020675.1:0-39285 GCA_004027835.1 Alouatta palliata
CAAGCAATTCTCCTGCCTCAGCCTCCCGAGCAGCTGGGACTACAGGCACGTGCCACCATGCCCAGCTAATTTTTGTATTTTTAGTAGAGACGGGGTTTCACGATGTTGACCAGGATGGTCTCGATCTCTTGACCTCGTGATCCACCCGCCTCGGCCTCCCAAAGTGCTGGGATTACAGGCGTGAGCCACCGCGCCCGGCCGGAAGTGTGACCATGCTAACTAAACAGGGAAACCAAAGCCCAACTCTCAAAAGAAAAAGTGTGGCAACAGGTTCCTGGAGGCCAGTAAGGGCCTTTAAAGGGATTCCAACTGAAAAATGATCTAGACAGGTTTGAACTGTGCGAGGGCAGCCTGCAATAACTAAACCACTCTGCTGGTATTCCCACACTGGGTACTTAAACAATACAAGATCACTGCATCTCAGTAAGCTCCATCTCTGGTAATCAGCTCAGTGTCTGTGACGGAGACCAAAAAAAGTAACAGACCAGGAGGTGAAGAGGTGACCCGAGTTCCCAAGAGCCAGCGACAAACCAGGACATGAATGTAAACCACAAGAACAACAGACGCAGGCTACCACTTAAGGTATAAAGAACACATGCTCAGAAACTAGCCAGCGCTGGAGCCAGCAGGCAGCTTGGCAACAAGACTGAAAGCGCGCTTCAACTCTGGCATGTGGTGACGAAGAATAACACCTGCTGCACTGAGAACTGTCAGGGAAGAAAGAACTCACCACCATTCCCTGAAAGAAATCTTAAATGGCTGGCCCTCTGAAACACAGGATAAGCTTTAACACTAACTCACTAGTCAAAGTGACTCAGTGATTAAATACATTATAGTTGACAGCAAAAACTTCAAGCTGCAATGAAACGTTTACTCAAATGGGAAAACAATGTTGACAGGTAGCCTGCCCACCCAGCATGTCTGGCCACAATTCCCGTCAGGGAAATAAGGAGAAAACTAGTAGCTTACCATCAGGTAGTTTATCTGCAGCCTGCGTGCCACACAAAACTGTTCCACTGTATGGAGGCAGCTGCACAAGGAATCAGAAAACAAATTTTAAGTCAACAAAATGTTAAAACAAACACATATCATTTCATTAAGGCAACATTTTGTTAAAACTCTTTATCCATACAACTTCGCATGTCATTACTTTTAGCAGAATAACACACGTGAAGAGTCAGTGCAATCTAAATCATCTTCGTTTAAGGAAAAAACACAATAGAAATACTTTCAGATATTTATCACTATTCAACAGATCTGGAAATGAAGGAAAAGGAATAAAAATGAACTCTAATGAATATGTAAGTCAGCTACAATAAAATGCTTCTGATACATCCTTCTTCTCACAGGATGTTCGTGACTGACCATAAAGAGCACAGACACTTTTGTTCGTGCCCTGGTGAAGATGACGCTTCCTGACTGCGCCTCTTGTTCACGATCACCACATTGCAACACAGCTGGCAGAGGCTGGGACCAGGTCCACGGTCGGAGAGCAGAGGAAAGCCCGCCAGGAACAAAAAGCTGAGTGACTGCAGCTCCCTTTTCACCACAGTGCCTTAATTAAGTAGGTTAACAGCTAGAAGTCACATTCCTTGTTTTGAAGACAGAAAGCAGAATGGGAATTATCTGGCCTCTTTGTAAAAAGCTGAAAGATATCTCAACTTAAATTTTTCTTCTTCCCAGCTATTCCACAACATTTATTTAAGAGTTGGAAATGCTTCCAATGGACACACTAGGCACAGGAAAGTTTAGGAAGCGGCACATGGCCTGTAATCCCAGCACTTAGGGAGACTGAGGCAGGTGGATCACTTGAGGTCAGGAGTTTGAGACCAGTCTGGCCAACATGGTAAAATCCCATCTCTACTAAAAATACAAAAAATTAGCCAGGTGTGGTGGCACACACCTGTAATCCCAGCTACTCAGGAAGCTAAGTAGAATCACTTGAACCCAGGAAGCAGAGGTTGCAGTGAGCCAAGATCATGCCACTGCACTCCAGCCTGGGTAACCAAGTCAGAATCTGTCTTCCTCTACTCTCCCTAAAAAAAAGTTTAGGAATTAAAGGGGTAAGGTAAGCAGACAGACAACTGCTACCTGAGGGCAGAACAGAAAAATAAAATGCCATTCAACACTTCCCAAAGTCTGCTCACTGCAGGACAATGGCGGTGCTAGAATGGCCCCGGGTCCACAAAGATCAGAGGCTGTGGCTGATTCTCATGCCCAACACTGGATGGGAACTGCGGCTTGGGCTGCTTTCTCAGCTGATTTCTCCAATGAACTCTCAGCACACCAATTCAATAATCACAGCAATAAAAGCTTCTCTCTGCAAGCAACCCAGTAAGTTCTATTCCCAGAGAATTATGACAAACAGGAAAACACGGGGCAATTCAAAAGGAAGCCAACACCTCCAGGACTTGAGAGCTGCACTTATCTCCGCCACCCGGGGCAACCCAGGACTCATCACGCTGACACTGAGGAGAAAGAATTCTGTGTGCCGGGATGGGCTACACTAGCCTTGGCACCCACCATGCAAAGACCATTCCACACACCAGCGTTTATGAGGGCAGGCACCTGGAGCAGAGAGGTGGGTCCATAAGGGCAGTGGACACAGCGGCCATGTGTGTCTCAGGAAGCCTCCAATCTCAGTCAAAACGCTCTGTGGTTACAAAACAGTTTAGAAACTGATACATAGAATGCCCTCTCTTTTTCTGTTAATGACACTAGGATGCCCCCTGGTGACAGAAAGTTGTATTATTTTGAGGCATAAAAAGTGTTTTGAATCATTCTATTTTTTACACAAAATCACTGTAACATCAAGAAACCATCTTTTTCTGAGTCTAAACCATTTCATTACCCCACGTATTAGAACAATGTTCTCTCCACACTTACAGTATTCTGTTCTGCTCAGGGAAGAGAGAATGCTGAAGAAAACCTCCAGACCTAAGAGACTGCAGCAGGCTGGGAAGACGCACAATTTGGAGAAGGGACCTCTTCACCCATCCACTTCAAACCCCAGTGCAAGGCAGAGAGCTGTCAGAACCCTGCTTGCCATCTTCCAGCCGCCCCCCTCCTCGACATTCAGCCACGGAGTGTGAACACACGCCCAACTCCCAGCCACTCCTACAGCATGCAGAAGAAAACCCCTGCACTCGGGAAGAACACACGGATAATGCTGAGGACAAGCACTAAGTGGAGAGGCAGGACCAGTGATTCCAGGTGGTGCTGACCAAGGGTGGACAAGCCGGAGAGGCTGGACCAGTGACACCCGGTGGCTCTGACTGGGCACTGAGGATGCGCCAGTCAGTGCCACCTGGTGTCACTGGACACACATTCTATTCCTCCACCACAGCTCTGAGGAGGAGGAGGTCCTCGTTATTATGGCCAGACGACACTGTTAGCACGAGGCACACCAGGGAGAGATGACCACGCTGTAAGCCTGCTTAACAACTTACTTTGATTTGCTAAGCTGATAAAAGAGCATGCCTGCAGGAGTGCCAGACGGGTTGTGGCACTGCAGTAATGTGTGTGTTTTACTCTACAGGCCCACAGCACCTTTCACTCAACAAACCTCCCTCACACATCACATGCCCTCAGTCTGTGGTAACTGGGTATCTAAATACACAGCAGAATAAAAGTTCAAGGACGGTTCAAAGTTCACTCATTAACTGTAAAGCTATTTGTAAGAATACAAAGTTCAAACATCAAAGCAAAGACATAAAATTCCCTACACAAATACAAAGTGAGCAATGTAAAAACTGTAATCTAATAATAGCTATGTTAAACACACAGTCTGAAAACAGTGCTGCAGCCTTGTGAAGAGAATACGCGGGCCCATGGCTAGGAAGGTGATTCTGAAGTCTCCCTCTGGGACCACACCTGTGTGCTCTGCTTTCCATCTCAACGACTCTCATGAACCACAAAGCCCTCCTTTAAAATCCCATTTAGATAACAAATTAAGAACTGTCTCTGCTCTCCCTGAGTGCCCACACACACCCACACCACACACACTGCCCACAGCCAACACTCTGTTATCAGGGGTTTATTTATTCAGTCATGGTTGGGGTGTGTGCTACTTCCAAAACTGAGATTCTGGAAACTTTAATGAATGATAAGCATTTCCACTTTATTTTTGAACATAATAAACAGCATTATGACTGGGGTTTAAACATGCTTATTAAATAAGTTGACTGTATTTTTTCCACTGAAGAAATTGATTTTTAAATCACTAGAGCACAACTCTAGAAGAGATACCAGCTACCTTTCACCTGAATTTGTTTCTTCCGATTCCACTCAATTACTAGCCACCTTATCTTGCCAGTGGCAAGCTGCCAAGCAAGCAGACTAACAGACAGAGCAGCCCTCCGTTGACAGAAGTGGCGCTTGTGCAGGTAGGCAGAATGCTCTTTCATCTTAACACTCCAGATTTCTTAACTGTGGTTTTTCAATTCATGGTCCCAAGTAGAGAAAACAATGTTTTATCAAGCTCCTAATAGCCGAGAAAAAGCATATGAACATTCTGCTGGACTGTAACTGATGCCACGGTCACATGGTAGTAACACTGCATGTTTGAGTGGCGATTATTTTACCTGCAAGATAAAAGGCCAGACTGTGCTGCGGAACTGATATGCCATCATCAACCACACACCACAGGTCCAACCACATGCCGCCCCGTGAAAGTCAGAGCCTGTGTAATTATCAACTATTATAATTCAGACTCCTGAAGAGTGGGGGAAAATAACTCCATCCGATTATGTTAATTAGCCTGCATTTCCTTTTCACAGGTTACTGTGATTTTGATAAACTCTTTTTATACCCTTCCAAACGTCACTGTATGCTCAAAAATACGAAAAACAGAAAAGCCCAAATAAACCCAGACACATCAGGTGTTCTGAAGCTCGAACTCATTTTGATGAGACACAGTTATGCCTTCTGCGAATAAAAGGTTTGGCACAACCTACCATCTGCACCCTTTTCATCCATTTCTACCAACATCTGTTACCCACTAGCTACCGGACCATACATTAGCTCCCAACATTTCTGCGATGAGAATACGCGTTCTCCATTTTTTTCAATTTAAAAAACAAAAGAGAGAGTAAAGAAACAGGAGGCACGAAAGGAAAGAATGTGCCCAAGCCTACCAACACTGTAAGCGGCAGAGCCGAAGCAATCCCATACCTTAGACTTCTGTATCACATGAAAACCCAAGTTTTTATTTGTCTACTCACTTGCAAACAGGCACACACCCATTCACATGTGTACACACTTGAGAAGTAGCAACTATGGTTACATCGGTGTGATGCAGGAAAAAGTGTGAAACCCCCTTACCAAAAAATAAAAAAAACCTGCCCAGGCCTGGTGACACATCTGGAGTCCCAGCTACTCAGGGGCTGAGACGGGAGGATCACATGATGGGCGGGGTGGGTTGGGGGTGTCAAGGCTGCAGTGAGTTGTGACCTTGTCACGGCACTCTGCACTCCAGCCCAGGCAGAGTTAGACCCTGTCTCAAAAAAAAATAAATAAATAAAAAACAAAGGGAAGGGGAAGGGGAAGAGGAAGGAAAGGAAGAAATAAAGTTAAAATAAAATAAAGTAAATAAAACACGTGGAGTTTATATAGAGATGAACAAGAGGTACATCCAGAACCAGGATGCAATACCCAATGAGGCTGACGGGACAACCAAGGGCTGAGTTCTCAATGAACGGTGCAGAGATGACTGCTAGGCGCACCAGGGCAGGGAGTTCAATGCCACCTCACACATACACAAAATTCAGTGTCTCCATTTCATCTGTATCACACCCTGAAGCGTGAAAACGAAATCTGAAAACTTTTAGAAGAAAACAAGACAAATTTCTTCATTATTTCGAGGATGGAAAGAATTTCCTAAAGATATTTTTAAAACAAAAAATCCACAAGCAATAAAGAAAAAAAAAATCAATTCATTTGACATTAAAGTCAAAAATGTACTCCTCCTATCCAGCAAAAAAAAAAAAAAAAAAAAAAAACCCAACCCCAAAAGGGTTCCTAACATGTGAAGCTTAAAAGCCCTCATGCCAGGAAGAAATGCCTGTAAAACCAAAGACTAGTCTTAAAAACAGTAAGAAAAAGACAGCTACTTGATTTAAAAATATGGACAAGGGATATAAATCAAGTAACTCACAGAAGAAGACATCCATATTGCCAGTAGACATACGAAGATAATGAAATAGTGCCCAACTGTTTGTAAGCTGGGAGATATAAATTAAAACAATGAGAATCCATTTACTACATATCAGATAAACAAAAATTTTAAACATGCCAACAAAAAGAATTAGCAAGAATTTTTATTTTTTTAATACGAGCAAGAAAACTGTAATTACTGCTGATGGGAATGTAGACTGTGAAAATTCCAGAGAGGAAATCAGCAGTCTCTAGCGAACTAAAGCAGCTTAGTCCACAGAAGCCAGCAATTCCATTCCCAGGTCTATGTCCCAGAGACACCCACAGAGGAGCAGGAGGAGACAGGATAAAACGAGTTGACTGCAGTATTTTTAACGGCTGAACTAAAGACCTACATGGCCCTCGACAGGAAAATACTTAAGTCAATTGTGGTAAGAAGCACTGGAAATCAAAGAACAACAACAAATTTATCAGCATGAAGAAAATAATGTTAGCTTAGAATAAACTACAAAATGATGAATATGGTATACCATTCATGTGACATTTTAAAGCACATAAAACACTACAATTGACTATGGTGATACACATGCATGTGGTAAAAGGTGGGAACCAGTCAGGACCAGTACTTCCCAATTTCAGCAGAGCAGTTACTTCTGGGGAGAGGTGGGAGAGGCGCAAAAGAGGCATCAATTGCATGTGTCATGTTTTTCTGCTTTTCAAAGTCTAATAACGTAAATACAGCAAAATGTTAACATCAGTCAAATCTAGCTGGTGGGTTAAGGCATTTCTCATATTAGTCTCTGTATTTTCTCTAAATAAAGAATTGGAATTCTTTATTTAGAAAAAAATTAAAATAGAAACATAACTATTAATTGTATCTACACATGTACTCACTAAAACATACTTTTATCTTACCTCAACTGAAGATCGAGGAGTCACAAAGAACTGATTGAATTCATCAGGGCTAAAATCTCCAAAAATATACTGAAAAAAAAAATAAGAGAGTCACTGATCAGATAAAATACAAAATTACTTAATTTTTAAAAAATGCTATATATTTTAACAATCCTATGCAATATTTGGTTCATAACCCCCAAGAGATCCTTTCTCAATTAAACAGAGGATCTGCAAACTCAGGATTCTAGGTTCTTTATTTTAAAAAAATACTACTGAACCTTTCCTACAAATTGTCAAAGAACACTACGAAACTGATAAAGCTTATTTTGAAACAAGTCAATTTTGTATGCCAAACTTGGGAGTCCTGTTTGCAGGAGTTTTGTGGTTCACAAATACTGCCAGTTGTTCCATTTACCTTTCTGCTGACTCATGCCACTACCTCCATTTCCGTTTTCTCTGCCAAACATACTAAAGAAAAGCAGAAAACGTGGTTCAAATGGGAAGACAAGGAAATCCAAAAAAAGGAAAAAGTTAATGATCCTGATTCATGATCTTTAAAAATATCTATATAACTTTTTATTTTAAAAATGCATTTCCACAGGACACACAGATACACATATTATCAGAGAGACACAGCCCTTGTCGCAAGCCCTGATTTCACGGAATTCAGAATGTGACTTTCTGGAAAACAAAGTGGTTAAACTGCATGGATGTGAGTCTAGCAAGTGCCCATGGAGCTTGAAGAAACAAGTCACTGAGGCCTGGCACGGCAGCTCACACCTGTCATCCCAGCACTTTGGGAGGCCGAGGTGGGGGAATCACGAAAGGTCAGGGGTTTGAGACCAGCCTGACCAACATAGTGAAACCCCCGTCTCTACTAAAAATACAAAAATTAGCCAGGTATGGATGGTGGCGTGCCACCTGTGGACTCAGCTGCTCGGGAGTCTGAGTCAGGAGAATCGCTTGAACCCGGGAGGCTGGGGGTTGCAGTGAGCCACGATCAAGCTACTACGCTCCAGCCTGGGCGACAGAACCAGAATCCATCTCAAAAAAAAAAAAAAAGAAGAAGTCACTGAGAAGAATTAGCATGACTAGATTTCCACAATGGAGAAACATCATTCATTCATTTAATCAATAATTATTTCGAGCCCACTAAATGCCCATGTATGATCAGTACTGGGTATAAAAATGGTAAGCAGTGTGGTTACTCTGTTCTAATGGAACTTAACAGTCTAGTAACCTGCAGGGAAATTTACAAGCAAGTGATTCAAAAATAACCAGAAACTAGATATTGCATAAATGAATAATATCCATTATTATTTTAAATGTGAATAAATGGTCACTAAATGTAATACCCTACTGGTAAGAATGCAAGGGAAAACATTTCTGGAAGGCTCTGACAACATCTACCAAAACTGTAAATATACATTAAGAATAAAAAAAGTTTTCATATAATATTTACACATACTTGAAAGAGTCCACAAATAAATTATATATAGATAGTAACAGTGAAGATAAACAGAGCCTCAAAATGGTTCAGAAACGACCGTCTGAAACACTGTCCCTGAAAGCTTATACCTTCTTCTCATCAGCAACACTGGGAAAAGACATCATGAATTTCACTGAACACCCACAAATCAATGGAAGGGAAAATTCTATAGGCTAAAAGGAAGCAGCAAAAATCAGCACAGACTATCACAAAAAAGGAGCTATCAGAGATCAAGAAAGTGTTCCCGGAAATTAGGTTACTAATTTTAAATCACAGAATTAAAAAACTGGACAGAACGTCTTAATAGCAAAATCAACAAGGCTATATAAATCAACAGGACAATATTTTTGAAAGTTCCAAGAAAAAAGGATTTTGTTCCTAGAATTCCAGAGGTTTTTTTTTCATAGAATTCTATAAATTACTTTTCAAGTGCAATAGAAAAATAACATTTTCTGTCACTCACACACCTTTTTCTTGGGGAGAGGGGAAAGGAAACTGCTTAAGAATTCCAGAAAATGAATTTGAGAGAGACAAGAGTGGTAAGTAAAATCCAAGAAACATATGGCAGCTGTGAAATTTAAGGCAAATATTAAGAATAAACAAACTAGAATCATGTTATTTTGTTTAATATCAGTAGTCTGCACACACTGCCTATGGGGTAGCCCTCCTCTGCAAGGAGCAGTTAAAAAAAACAAAAACTAGAAATGCTATATTAAAAGTTATTCATTTATCTTATGACTGTTAAGAATGGTCTTTTAATTCAGAATGTGGGGAAGATACGTAAGGATAAGAATCAAAATGTTCTGCAGGATTATTAGGTATTTTCTTTAGGAAGGTTTTCTTTCCAGACAAAGGAAAATGAACATTTCATGTTTATTTAAATCATACTTCTAAGCACACTTTCTTATCTCAGTTCATATACAGCCTAAAGTCTTTAGATCTGGAAAGTCCAGTAAGAAAACTAAAAATCCAAATGATTTGATAAAAATCTTGGCAGTAAAGAAGGAGGGGAGGAGAAAACAGGATCCCAAGCCACTAACACACACTTCCTGTTTCAAATGCAGACACCAAGTCGCTGCAGCATGAGTCAGCGGCAAACACCCTCAAGTCATAAGCTGGAATGCTTAGAGAGGGTTCAGAGAATTTTTTTTCTCTTATTTTCAAATTTATTAGTTTTTCTTAATTCTTTATTTGTAATGTATTTGGGAATACATTAGATTCTAAGTGTGCTTTTATTATAACTTCGTGTCAGTAATTTCTCCACAGACATGCATCTTCAATCTAGTAACAAAATTAACTGGGGGAAATGAGGAAGATCTTTAGGTAGAGACAAGGAGAGGTCTTCAAGATACTATTAAAAGAAGAAAACACTCTTGGTGTAAAGAAGGAAGGAAAAGAGAATATTTATTTGTGTTGCTATATATTTGTGTTAGTAATTTAGATATTTGTGTCTGCATAAAGAGACACTGGAAAGATCTTCACCTTTGAGGGCGGTGGGAATACTGAGTGGACGGAGACAGAAGTGGAAGGGCTTTCTTAGCATGTCTTTTGGAGTTTTTTTGGGGGGGGGAATTATATACTTTATTCAAAACATTAATTATAAAAAGTAAACACAAACAACAGAAATTCCAACTCTTCAAATATAACCATCTTGCACAGACATAATTTCATAAGCATGTTAGTTTCAAGATCTCACTGACAACAGGTTAGGACTTGATGAAAACATGTAACCAAACAAATACACTATAGTAACTGCTAATTATCAACTGTGCAATACTAAAGTATCATTTAACACTTGACAAATGGCTGGCCAGAGCTGTTTTGAACTCCAACTTAATTTCCTTAACACTGGCTCACATAGCTCAACATATGACCCCATTAAAGTACACATGAATCACATCCTCCTGCCACAGTCAGATCTATTTTCAATCCTTAAAATGCATGAGCTTTTAAAAGTGAGCAGTTGCACTTCACCAATATTTAAAACCTGTCCTTTGAATTCTGTAACTAAAATAACAAAGGAACTCGCTAAGAAGTCAGTGCCAAGGGTTTAGGAGCATCTCTGCAAGGCATTCAACCTCCTAGGACACCTTGGTTAGAATTTCCATCTCCTATACAATGAGTATTCCCCATATGCTCATGGCAGATAAACTACAAGTATCTTTATCCTATGTGTCAGTACATGTATCACTTATACTCAAACAGGAATTCTAATATAACCCAATAGCTACATATGAAGGAAGTTGTATTTGGGGAGTTAACTATCAAATGTCAGTAAAGGACAAGTCATTGATATCACAAGCTAGGGGAATCCTAAAAATAAAATGCAATCTCCTAGAACTGCAATGCACATTTTGAAAAATGACAAATATTTCTTTCTAGGCAAAGGAAGCTGGCATGGTAACCATTCAAACATGAATTTTCAATGATGTAATAATCCATACAAACATGAAGGCTAAGACATCATTTTTGTACTAACAATGTCATATGCACCATTCAAAGTAGTACAATGAAGCAGCATTTGTTGTCAACACTATTCCAAAAAGATAAAGGGCTGCCTGGCCAGGCACAACGGCTCACGCTTGTAATCTCAGCACTTCGGGAAGCCAAGGTGAGCAATCACTTGACATCAGGAGTTTGAGACCAGCCTAGCCAAAATGAAATCCCCCCTCTACGAAAATAAAAAAATTAGCCAGGCGTGGTGACAGGTACCTGTAATCCCAGTTACTTGGGTGGGTGGGCATAAATTATAATTCTGATAAAACTACAAAAGGAAAAAAGACCAAATATTTATTCAATAGCAAATACCAGTGAGTGACAATTATTTAACTAAAATGATACCTGACTAAACTTTGAAGGCATGTCTGTGACATCAAAAAGTTGATCACAGAAATTCAGGACAGCCAACTGCTAACTAAAATGTTCCGGTTTCACCATGTCCTTCAGCAAAAGCCTTCCTAATTTCCAATCAAAAGTTATTTTAGGTGTTTGGTAAAATGAGGAATGTCACCAAAATCGGTGGAGAAACTGCTTTTCAAAGGGGTCAACATCCTCAACGGCTGTGGGAAACGTCCAGACTACAAAATCCTAGAGACCTGAGAGCTAAAGGCAATTTCCTCACCCTAAACTGGATCCTGTGCTGGAGGGGAAAAGTCGATGAAGGATATTATATGGTCAACTCCCAAAATTACAATATCGACACGTTAGAAAAAACTACTGCCGCAGTGTAAATTTATGAAAGTGATAACGTTTTACCGTGGTTATTTAAGAGAATATGCCTATTCTCAGGAAATATGCATTCAAGAATTTGAGGAGTGAGGGGCCAGGGTGTATGTAATCTTCCCTCAAATCTCAAAGGTTTCATGCAAATATACATGTCTGTATACTTGCATGTGTGAGCCCATGTCTGTGAGTCTGTGTTCAGTATGAGTGTGTATGTGTGGAGACAGAACTCAAGTACACACAAACGACTAAGCAAATTGGTTCATTCTTAACAACAGGTCGATCTGGGTAAAGGAGTGTCTGGGGGCTCTTTGAACTATTCTTCTTTCCATAACTTTTAAAGTTTGAAGCTATTTCCAAATAAAGAGATTTTTTTTTTTAAAGCTAACATTGAAAATTGAGAATTTCTGAGGAAAACTCTTATCCTCTCCTTATGTGAGTGTTTAGTATTTTCCCTTCTTGGGAAGATTAACTTATTTCAAAGGCTGTAACATGGTTGGGGGGGAGTTGTAGGTGTTTGGGTAAAATAAGAGATGAAAATAACTCTGTGTCCAACTTCACAGGACTTACAATCTAGTGGCAAAGGGAAGTCCACTGACTGCTTGAATTAGTTTTGCCTGTAACACAGCAAGACAAAATATAGGACAATTAAGTTCATGTGGGAGACTGAAAAGGAAGAGTAACTTCATTCTTTTTTGTAATGTCAAAGAAAGTGCAGAGCCTTGGACATATTGGTGGCTGTCAGAAAACTAAAATAAAAGCAGGGACCTGGAGGCCCCATCAGCTATGGCACGCTACAGAAACTGTGACACTGCTGCAGATGACTCTGCCCTTCCCAGAGCTCCACCAACCACCGTAAGGAAACACTGGGAAGCCCCCTAAGGTTTTGAGCAACCCCCTCTAGAGTCAGAACACTGGGGTCAAAAGGAGGAACCAGAAAGCAGGATCAAATGCTCCTTTTCCACATCCTGAGGCTCATAAGAAATGCCAGGGAGCGGGGATGGTGCAGAAATGCCAGGATTGGGGGAAGCAGGCTACAAGGGCTGTAGGCATGTAATACCCCTTTTCAGGGGAAGTAAGACTGTGAGCCAGAGCAGCTGTTCCTCTCTACCATTTCCCCTCATATCCGATCCGGTCCTCATCCCAGGCTTTCAAAACTCTCACTGCTCACAGCTCTACTTTCTGATTCTTTCTCAAGGGGATGTGGAAAAAAATATACAAGAAACACTTCAAGTAAAGGGGGACAAGCCCACACCAAAGCAGGGATGTTAACAAAAGACACCGTCCTTCCTGAAGCACAGCCTGTTGGCATAGCTGGCTCAGTTTACCTTCTGGAGGGGAGTGGAGGCCACCACGGCACTCAGAAGGCCTGAGTTTAGAAACTCTGGGCAAAAGTTTAGGCAAAGTGGGAAAAACAAGTGTTCCTGCTAAAGGAAAAACAAAGATTTTGCCCTCAGAAATAAAGATACAATCCTCCGTCTCAGCCCAAGGAAAGTGAGAAGGAAAGATGCTTATGGTTCACTTAGCTCTACTACGGAACTGCAGGAAACACCACTTTCAGCTTCAGGAGAAACTAGGACTATCACTATCGTATGGCACTAGGGGGCGCTGCAACACAGCATTCTGAAAGTTTCATTTCTAGAAACTTGAGTAACTATGTAGGTTGCCCCAAATTAACATTCTCTGCCTTCAAAAGGACTGATGGAAATAGGAGACCAGCCCTGAGGTAAGAACATAAATATGTTGTGGCTGCATTTCTACTGTACAGTTTCCGAGGCAGGTGGACAACCGATCACCAAGCTCTGAGAACAATCTCCCACCATTCAAAGAGGCACAGCAAAGCCTTACAGGGGCAAATGGTATAACCAGGTCACAGTCAAATACACAAGAATCTGAGAAGTGTAAAGTCCTGATCCAAATAAGCTGAATTTGGGGAAACATGAAAAGAGCAATAGACTGTTTTGAGTTATTAAAGACTTAATCTCATCTATAAAATGAAGGTATACTAGACCAGACAAACTCTAAAATTCTTCCCATCTCCAAAAGGATCTCTTGGATCTAAAAAAAAAATTTTAAAACACAGGTTTGAAAATGTCATCAGACAGGCCAGGCATGGTAGCTCACACCTGTAATCCAGCACCTTGGGAGGCCAAGGCGGGTGGATCACCTGAAGTCAGAAGTTAGAGAACAGAATGGTGAAACCCCATCTCTACTAAAAATACAAAAAAAAAAAAAAAAAAAAAAAAATTAGCTGGGCATGGTGGCAGGCGCCTGTAACCCCAGTTACTCAGGAGGCTGAGGCAGGAGAAGTGCTTGAACCCAGGAAGCGAAGGTTGCAGTGAGCTGAGATCACGTCATTGCACTCCAGCCTGGGCAGCAAGAGTGAAACTCCATTTAAAGAAAAAAAGAAAAAAGAAAATGTCATCAGACTAGTGCATGCTACAACAGGATGACTTTGAAAACATTATACAAAGTTAAAGCCAGTCACAAAGAGGCATAAATTGTTTATTCCATTCATATGAAATGCCCAGAATAGGCAAATCACCACCAGACACAGAAAGATCATAGTTGCCAAGGACTAGGAGGAGAAGGGAATCGGGGAGCAGGGGCGGGGGGAGCAGGGGTCCGGGGAGCAGAGGTCTCCTAATGGACATGAGCTTTCTTTTGGGGATGAAATTTCTAAAATTGACTATGGTGTTAGTTGCACAACTCTCTGAATATACTAAAAACCAATGACATGCATATTTATTTAAATACGCAAATTCCACACCATGTGAATTACATCTCAATAAAACAAAGTGTTTTTTTTTTTTTTTAAAGGTCAGTACTTATATCAAAAGAAAAAGTTTAATTTCTTTACTAGGCTTTATGGATCAAAACCCAGTAAGCCATGGGTGCCGCCTGACACCTACTGAACAGTCACTGTGTGCTTTCAAATTTAGGAGGTGGTGTGGGTGGTTCTGAGGACATCTGGAGATGACACTGTTGTCAAATAGTGAATGCACAGCAGGAATTTCACCGATTTAACAATATGCACTGAGCATCAACTATCCACACTGACCTATGCGAGACTATGAGATGAAAACTTTGAAGACAACACACACAGGGGTCAGGGCACGGTGACATTTACAGTTTTATTACAGTGCAAGCCAACTGCAAGCTGCACTCAGCGTGAACAAACGGTAGAAGTGGACAAAGGAAGAGGGAGGAAGAGAAAGTTTTGTTCCCCCATTAATTAGGCTGCAGCAAAATTCTGCTTTATTTTCTTGGGTCAGAGAGGTCCTGAGAAGGGAACAAAGTAAATAAACTGGATCACAAAGCCACTCTCACACACCGCATCTCTGCTTGACACTCAGATGTCAAATACTGCAATTCAGTGTCCACTTCGCTGCCTGTTTGTGTATTTTATTTCTACTACTAATGTGCTATCAAAAAGTAATCACTTTACCTTTCCAAGCATGGCTTTCAATGGGTTGGCTTGTATAGTAAGTGCTTTCATAGAGATTCAGAGCTGAAATTTCCTTCCACATATTGAATCTCCAAATTAGAAAACATGATTCACTTTACAGAAACCCACTTTTACCAACTTTCCAGTCCTGTGTCTATATTAGAACCATACTACAAAATGTCCGTCAAATTTTAACTCGCTTTGCTCTTAACTAGCACTAAATAGCAAGATAATACAGATAGCCCTCATTACTGAATGACTTGCTATGTAAAATTGCTATTGTATGAAACAGAGCAGATAAATTAGGGAGTAAATTCAGTAAACTTTATCTGGGATAAACTTTATCTGGGACAGCCATAGTTCAAGATTCCACTTACTTTCATATTCATTACAATCACCTTGGTGCTGACCTTAAGAAAAAAAGAAATGAGCTGGGCACAGTGGCTCATGCCTGTAATCCCAGCACTTTGGGAGGCCAAGGCAGGTGGATCACGAGGTCAGGAGCTCAAGACCAGCCCGGCCAGTATGGTGAAACCCCATCTCTATTAATAATACAAAAATTAGTCAGGCATGGTGGTGCACACCTATAGTCCCAGCTACTCAGGAGGCTGAGGCAGGAGGATCACTTGAACCTGGAAGGCAGAGGTGGCAGTAAGCTGAGATTGTGCCACTCCACTCCAGCCTGGGCGACAGAGTGAGACTCTGTTTCAAAAAAAGAAACGAAAGAGTACAGTTTGTATAATTCTGCATCAATGTAATTCTAGAAAAGGCAAACTTTCTTAGCCTACAGTGACAGAAGCAGACCACTGCCTGCCTTTACACGGTGGGGATTCATGGCAAAAGGGCATGAGGAAACTCTCTGGGCAATGGAAAGGGTCTGTATCTTGACTGTGGTAGTAGTTACTACTTTGGTGGACACATTTGTCAAAACTCAAACTGAGCTGGACGTGATGGCTCACACCTGTAACTTCACCACTTTGGGAGGCCAAGGTGAGAGGATCACTTGAGACAAGCTCAAGACCATCCTGGACAACACAGTAAAACCTCATCTCTACAAAAATTTTTATAAAAATAGCTGAGCTTATTTAGCACTTTGGGAGGCCGAGGCATGTGGATTGCCTGAGCTCAGGAGTTCAAGACCAGCCTGGGCAACACAGTGAAACCCCATCTCTACTAAAACACAAAAAATTAGCCAGGCATGGTGGCATGTACCTGTAGTCCCAGCTGCTCAGGAGCTGAGGCAGAATTGCTTGAGCCAGGGAGGCAGAGGTTGCAGTGAGCCGTGATTGTGCCACTGCACTCCAGCCTCGGTGACAGAGCGAGACTATCTCTTTTTTAAATAGTTGGGCTTGGTGGCACATGCCTGTAAGTTCCAGCTACTTGGGAAGGCTGAGGCAGGACGACGGCTTGAGCTCAGGAGGTCGAGACTACAATGAGCTGGGATCACACCACTGCATTCCAGCCTGGGAGACAGAGCAACACCTTGTCTCAAAAACAAAACCAAAGAACCTCAAACTGCACACTTCAAATGGGCGCATTTACTGTATTAAATTCTACTTCAGTAAGACTGACTTTTTAAAAATTGTGATGCACAATCTATGTAAGGCATTTGAAGCAGTACCGTCATCAGAGTTCTTGAAGACCGAGGGCCAGTTTTCATCTTTCATTTACGGAAGAACTCTTCAGCACACTCTACTTGTCAGCGTCCACACGCTGGGATTTTTAGTTTCATCTTCCTTGGTCCAAAGACCTCCCGGTGCTCCACACACCTTAAAACCTACATCGTCTTTCTATTCTGCATCTGTTTTCAGTGGAACAGTGCTCCACTCTTCTTTCAGCCTCTGTCCCATCATCACTCAGCCACTTCAGATTATTCTTGCTTGGCTCACCCTTTACTACTGCTGAGCTTCTCAGACCACGTACTCAAACTCCACACAAGACAATTACTGCCAAAAACAATGAAGCAAAACTATAGTGTTTCATTAAACAGAGTGCTACATGGGCAGAAATTTGTACGTGCCATCTGTTCCACAGGATTTTTCACTTAATAACATATGCTGGAACCAGACCAACAAAAGCCCATCTACTGAAGGCCACCTGCCAGGAAGGAAAGCGTTATCACTACAGCAGAGCTTCGTGTTAAAGGACAATCCATGAAAACAGAAGCCTGACTACAGAAATGATTTTCTTCTGATTTGCTGGCCACTATCAACAGTCTATTCAAATATCCTAGAAAATCTAGAAGTACTTAGATTAGCTGGTAAATATACTCCTCTCCTTCTAGTTTTAAGATTAAGTACGAGCGCCGGGACTGCCACCGAGGCCTGCGTGACCCTCCGGGGGGCCGAAGCTGAGACCAGGGCCAGGGAGCCAGGCAAGGAGCAGGGGGGACAGCAGGGCCTGGGTGGCGGGTGCGTCTCCATCTCCATGCGGGCCATAGCCGCCTCTGACCGCCCAGCACGCACCGCACGCCTTCACTCCCCCAGGTAAAGGCCCACAACGATAACCATCATGGTGGAGGACATCATGAAGCTGCTGTGCTCCCTTTCCAGGGAGAGGAAGATGAAGGCGGCAGTCAAGCACTCCGGGCAGGGTGACCTGGTCACATGGGCTGTGGCCTTCATCGGGGGTTTGGTGGGTGGCCCACAGGGACTTGCCGTTGGGGAGGCTGTCGGGGGGCTGTTAGGTGCCCGGGTGACAAGTGGACAGTTTAAGCCAATTCCTCAGATCATAATGGAGCTGCCTCCTGCTGAGCAGCAGAGGCTCTTTAACGAAGCCACAGCCATTATCAGGCACCTGGAGTGGACAGACGCCGTGCAGCTGACTGCACTGGTCACAGGCAGTGAGGCCCTGCAGCAGCAGCTGCTGGCCATGCTGGTGAACTACGTCATTAAGGAGCAGTGGGCCGAGATCCAGTATGACAACTAGGCCACACCTCTGGGGAAGTGGGGGACTCCTTTAGACGACTCTGTGACTCTGAAGAGGTGGCTTGGGAGTCGGAAGAAGCTCAGTGGATGCCCCTGGGGAACCTCCCTATCATCAGTGTACTACTAGCAACGTCTTGCCGGAGAGGCGACCTCTGTGCAGTGTCACGTTCCAGATACTACTTACGAAGATGCATGTGCCGGCGGCATGTGCACTGACATTCCACACAGCCCTCTGACCGGCCCCCTCAGTGAAGAGCAAAGGCCTGCCTGGCGCAGGTTTCGGTGGCATCTACTGAATCCTCTGACCCAAATGGGTCTGGAGAAATGATCATGCTCAGCCAATGGTCTGACCACGCCTCATCCTCCTCCGGGTGCCTTCTCATCTTGGGAGATGACTGCTCTTCCAAACACCTGCTGCAGGACTGGAGGCCGCCCCTCTGCGGGCCTTGGGGTATCAGAGCCTTGCAGCGGCCCATCCTGGAATCACATTTACCTCCTAACGCAGCCCTCCCCTACCCAGGGACCGCCAAACGGCCCCATGGAGGGGACAGATGGCCTGCTGAGTGAAGCCTCAAGCACCAAGTGGACTTGGCCCCCAAGTGGACTTGACCCCGGCCCCCACTAGCTGCACACCTAGACTCACCCTCCGAGGGCCTCGCTCTTCCCATCTGAAAAGTCATGGTAGTTCTTGAGGTTTACTTCTCAAATGAAATATTGTTAGTAAAATGTACAGGCATACCTCGGAGATAACGTGCAGCAGCATTATGTCTAAAAAAATGTACAAACCTTAATTTAAAAATATTTATTGTTCAAAATGCTGACACAGAGACACAAAGGGAGCACACGCTGTTGGAAAAATGGTGCCAATAGACTTGCCTGATGCAGGGCTCCTACAAACCTTCCATTTCTGAAAAGACGCAGTATCTGCAAAGCATAGTAGAGAGAGGTATGCTTGTATTGCTCTTGCTTAAGTGGTGTGACATAAACCATCTCTAAGAAATGTTTCCACCCTAAAAATGTCGTCAGTACAGTCAGCTCTCTGTAACTGTGGGTTCCACATTTGGATCCAACCGGCCTTGGATAGAAAATATTTGGAAAAAAAAAATGCATCTGTACTGACCACATACAGACCTTTTTTTCCCTGCCCTTATTCCCTAAACAATATGGTATAGCATATTTACATAACATTTATAGTGTATTTGGTATTGTAAGTAATCTAGAGATGGTTTAAATTATGCAGGAAGGTGTGTGTAGTTAAATGCAAACACTCTGCCACTGCCTATCCGGGACCTGAGCGTCCTCAGGTTTTCATGTCTGAGGGCTGGGGATGCAGGCCTGGAACCCATCCCCCATGGACACTGAGGCATAGTTGTACTGTGTGTTTTCACTTTGATTTCAGAACTACAACCTGAGTGTGACTGATTACAATAAATGTTTTTCTAAAAAGTCGAAAAAAAAAAAAAAAAAAAAAGATTAAGTACAGAACTTCCCCCTTAATGACTTCCTTTGTTGTTAAAGGAAACCAAGGTTACTTAGAAGGTTTGGTTGAAGAAGTAAAAAGCTTCAAAATTACCATCTGCTGAAAATAAAAGAATGCAAAAAGAGGCATGACAGCTAAGGAAGTAGTCCACTGTTTACTTCTCACTTTAACTTTCACCTAATGATGTGCTGAAACATGTCCTCTGAAGATATACACTATGCAAGCATAGCTTGCTTTCCCAGCAGAAATGCTAATAGTTTGCATTCCACTCTTTAATTATATATTTAGGTTCATGGATATGGTCTGAAATCTTTAACTAAAAAACTGTTAACTCCAGACTTCAAAGTCCCCTTTATGGGACCTGCATATCCTGGTAGAGATGTTTTTTGCCGCATCAGCTCCCTATACTCTATTTTCCACATAAAAGCAGATAAACAACCCGCTGAGGTACTCACCTAGCAGAGGACAGGCTAAACCATGCTGGACAAACGCGTAAGACAACGGTCCTCGAACCTGGCCACGCTCAGAATCAGAGCACACTCAGGCCATACCTGCAACAATTCTGGCTTCAGTGGTCTAGAGTGGAGTCCAGGCCTCATCCAGCATTTCAGACACTTCCTGTGTGATTCCGACTTACAGTCAGAGTTTAGAATCACTGTGTAGGAGCATTCCTGTGATCCAGGAAGAACCTCTATGACTACAGGCAACTGAGAAGGTGGGAGAAACTAAGCAGAAAACAGGAGGAAGAGCAGAGCTACTTCTCGATTCACTTATGCCCCCAATTAAAAAAGAAATTATAAAATATTTGAGATCATTATTCACTTTATAAAGCCGATGAACAACATCCAGAACAGATGTCTTTAAAATGGGAACTCTTTTAGTGCTTTTAAGGGCTTACTAATTATTAACGACCTAACAAAGGCAAAAACACATAACTAAACTGGCCGGGCATGGTGGCTCCCACCTGTAATCCCAGCACTTTGGGAGGTCAAAGTGGGCAGATCTTTTGAGGTCAGGAGTTCCAGACCAGCTTGACCTACACAGTGAAAATCCGTGTCTACTAAAATACAAAATTAGCTGGGCATGGTGGTGGGCATCTGTAATCCCAGATATTCAGGAGGCTGAGGCAGGAAAATCGCTTGAACCCAGGAGGCAGTGGTTGCAGTAAACCAAGATCATGCCACTGTATTCCAGCCTGGGCAAGAGAGCAAGACTCCCTCTCAAAAACACCACCACCACCACCACCTAAATGTCAATCAGAAGAAAAAAAATTTGTGGGGGCGGCGAGACAGTCTCACCCTGTTGCCCAGGCTGGAATACAGTGGTGCAACCTCAGTTCACTGTAACCTCTGCCTCCCAGGTTCGAGCAATTCTCCTGTTTCAGCCTTCTGAGTAGCTGGTATTACCGGTGCATGCCACCATGCCCAGCTAATTTCTGTCTTTTTAGTAGAGACAGGGTTTCACCATGTTGCCCAGGCTGGTCTCAAACTCCTGATCTCAGGTGATCCACCTCCCTTGGTCTCTCAAAGTGCTGGGATTAGAGGTGTGGGCCACTGCACTGGCCAGAAGAAAAACTGTAATGCAACTAAACTACAAGAAATGTGACAGAAAAATGAAACTCCTGCCAAGCACAGTGGCCCGCACCTGCAGTCCCAGATCCTCTGGGAACTGAGGTGGGAGGATCCCTTGAGCCCATAACTTTGAGGCTACAGTGAGCCATGATTGCACCACTGTACTCTATCTTGGGTCACAGAACACAATCCTGTCTCAAACTTCTTTTGAATAAAAGACATTTCTTTTGTAATTAACCTCATCTCTCATTTGCTCTTTTAATTCTCTGAAATCTAACTTTCACTACCAACACTCCACCTTCTCAAAAATAACTTTCCAATCCAAGGTTTTCCCTCCTCAACAGAGTGAAGTCTCTGAAGCATCTACAGCTCCTACGACCACTGATCTTCAAATCTCTCTCTCACCACTGTTCTTCCCATCTCTTAAGAAACTTTGAAAATACCATAAATTATATACCTTTCCATCACAAATACCCTAAGGTGATCAAAAATGCCAAATTTCTGGGACCATCTCAACAAAATATCAAAACGTTTAGAAAAACTTCATTTGGCAAGAATAACAACTGAATTAAATTAAGCATCACAAGAAGTAATTAATCCATACTGAAATCACACACACAACTGAGAACCAGAGGACAAGACCTCGATGAATCAAAGGCAGTAGAAGCACTTTTCTGAACACACATTATAAGCCATTTAAAATGTGGAAGCAATGTGTCCTGCCTTCAAAGAACTGGGGTCAGGGACGGGAAGGAGCACACACAGCTAGCACATACTGCATGCCCATTATGCTCTAGACAATGTTAAAGGCATTGAATCAACGTATTTCATTTAATCTGCATGTCACTTCCAAAAGGCAGTGATTCCTCATCTTTTTTTGATGGCAGCAGATCTCCTTGAGAAACTAATGTAAGGGAATTAGGCCCACCTCTGAAGAATTCAAGTACACGCATTTCTGCATATCATTTCAGAACTTCACAGACCCTCTGAAGCTCCTGAAGCCCAATACTACTACCTACTACTCAAAGTGAGGTCACCAGGCCAGCAGCCTAGGAATGACCCAGGAGCTTAGACAGCTCTCGAGGCCCACCCCAGAAGGAATGAATCTAAATGTGCATATTCACAAGACCCACAGCTGTTTCTCAACGGACTGTAAAGTTTGAGAAGGACTGCTATGCTCAATCTCATGTAATGCCAAGGTCCTACTGTGAAGGAAGCACACTGCTGTCACAGTGACTGTCCCTACGGGTCTGGACTTCTATTTTAAGTTGGGTAACCATTTATCATCCAAATTAGAGGCACATTTCAGAGTGAAAGGAGCACGATGATGAATTATGCTGGGATGATATGTCTAGACCAGGACATGTGGTCAGTCCTCTAATGATAAGGTATATATAAAGGTAGAATCTTAACTCTTCAGCTTGCTGTAATGGGCATCTCTGCCCACCAACCCTGTGCACCTAAGATCCCAGTTACTCTGTACTTCCTCATTATTCTGCCCATAAGCCTTCACGCAGGCAGCTCCCTCTTCCCACCATGCTCTGAAGAAGACCTACTTGCCCTTCAAACCTCAACACAGGCATCACCGCCACAGGAAGTGGTTCCAACCCTGTTTCTGCCAAAGCACTGTTCACATCTGATAGTAAGACTCACTGACCTATGTCTCTGTGAATGAGCTGTCACCTCCTTGTGTTACTTCTGGACTTCATCCACTGAAGCACAATACTTAGAATCTACTAAAGATATGCTGAATGATGAAGATGAAAAAACTTTAATTCAGAGAAACCTAGGTGGTGGCCTCCTCCTATCTACCTAGTAAAATGCTTGGACCTAAGAGACTCTCAAATGCTGACAGAATGGCTCACAGTCCTCAACTCCCCCTCCCACCTACCCCTGTGCTTCCTCTCTTGGTGACTGACATACCCATCCTTCCAGTTTCACAAGCCAGAGATCCAGAAGTCGTCCTGTACTCCTCTCTCTTCCTCACCCCCACCTCCTCATCCCTTGCCTGAGATTCCACAAACAGAAAATGGAACAGGATTGGAACTGGGGCTGACCTCAAGGCACACACATATTAATAGTTAAGCAACAATAATATTTAAAGAAGACTGTAAGATACAATCAGACAGTACAGAAGATTTGCCAGAGAGAAAGGACAATCTTCCAGTATGAGGAGTCCAGGAGAAACTGGCATAGGGGAGGGACATTACGCTCATGTGGGGGGTTAATGAACTGGCCAGCTACCCTTCCTACCCTATGGGACAGTGGTCTCCCAGTTCAGAGGTCAACACACAGCCACCTCCAGGCCACAGGGGAGCCCCGCCTGGCATACCGCCCTTCTAGAAACAGTGCTGTGGTCCAGGGATGACCCAAAGGGCATGGAGCTAGAATTCTGGGATGCACACTTACTCTCTCGGTCAGATTGGTGTGACAGAGGCTATGTCCAAATGTGAAGCCTGCAACTGCTGTGGCCATGCTGCCATCTTGGGGGAAACTAGCCCTTGGGCAACACAACACACAGAATGAAAAGATGAAGACATGAAAAGTGAAAAATGAAAAGAAACCAGGTCCTCAAAACTATAACTGAATGGCTGAATTAAACCAACTCTGAAGCCTGATCTACCTCTGGAATTTCTAGTTACATGAGCCACTAAATCTCTAGTTTATAGTGTAAACCAGTTAGAAAGCTGAGTTCTACTTTTTTTTTTTTTTTTTTTAAAGGAGGGCACCCTAACACATGAATGGGGTGAGCAAAAAAGGAGATAGAAAGACAGTTGGGCGGCAGTGACCAGAGAATTCATATATAGTAGTAAGATCATCCAGCTGGATGCAGTGGCTCACACCTATAATCAATCCCAGCACTCCGGGAGGTGGAGACCCTATTCCTTCTCAAGACTAGCTCATTACCCTTCTTCCTCCTCTGAATTACTACAAAAGAACTTGCCACATGCACCACGTAACTCAGTAATTAATCACACAACTTGTAATATGCCCAGTTGTTTCTTATGCCTTAGCTATCTATTATTATACACAAGGGTAAGGATGCTTCGGTTATCTGCCTGGATATCTACAGCAGTAGCTGAAATAGTTGGCTTCACCAAACATAAGCCAGCTTATTGATAAATATTTTATAAACAGGCCGGGAGTGGTGGCTCACGCCTGTAATCTCAGCACTTTGGGAGGCTGAGGTGGGCAGACCACTTGGCGTCAGGAGGTTAAGACCAGCCTGGCCGAAGTGGTAAAACCTCGTCTTTATTAAAAAATACAAAAATTAGCTGGACATGGTGGTGCATGCCTGTAGTCCTAGCCACTCAGGAGGCTGAGGCAAGAGAATTGCTTTAGTCCAGGAGGCAGGGGCTACAGTGAGCGGCGATTGCACCACTGCACTCCAGCCTGGGTGACAGAGCAAGACTCCGTCTCAAAAAAAAAAAAAGTTAGTAAATCTCTTAAAATACTTTTCAAAGATTTCATATGTAGAACTTGTTTTTGATCATATTAGTTTTAAAACATTTTTTAAAAACTCGATGTTTTAAATATCCACTAATTATCTTACTATCCCTTAGCAAAATATACCTCTCCCTTCACCCCCAAAATAATCAATGAATTAAGGACGTTCATCTTGCAGTTTACAATAATGTGCTTAATTTGCAGTAGGAAATAAGATAATTCACACCTTACAACTAAAAACTGGATCAAAAAAATACTGAACATTACCACTGTTAGCATGCATAAACTAACCTGTGAACACTCCGCAGTCCTTAACAAACAATGCTGAAGAGTGAGTTAAGACTCTTGAGATCTTAAAAACACAAGAGCAAAGGAAAATCTTTAATGGAAAAACATTCACAACATAAGAAATGGAAAGCCACGTATGGAGGCCTTAGTCCCAGCATTCTGGGAGGCCAAGGAGGGAGGATGGCCTGAGCCTGAGAGCTGGATGCCGCAGTGAGTGAGCTATGATCATGCCCCTCACGCCAGCCTGGATGACAGAGCCAGATCCCATCTCTCAAAAAACAGGAATAAGTGCAAAAAACATTTTACTAAACAAGCATCATTCCACGTTTTAAGAAGGAAAATACCACCACGAACACACCACAGCGAGCTGCCTTTCCCTGCGCATCCCGCTCCCACAGCGATCTGCCTCCCTAAGGCCTGCCCCTCCCCTAGGCACTACTGAGTCCTCTACACCTCTCAACTGGGTCTCTGCAACAATCTGCCTCTGCTCTCACCCCTCACCCTCCAACTGCTGTGGCCACCACAGACCTGTCTCTCAACCGAACCTTACTATTCTGGTGCCCAGGAGAAGCCTCTGAAGTCTCCCAGAAGTTTTAAGGCTTAAAGGCTCTAGCAGAGCCTACAAGAGGCACCCATCCCACCCACCTTCCCAGCACCACAGCCCCGACAAACTCTCCACCCCCAAATGCACTTCCACAACACCGCACACGCCAGGTGTTCCTGCTCTGGGTGCCCTTCTCTTGGGCCCCTGCTGGCCTGGCTGACTCTGCACACTTACAGAACTCAGTTCCAAAGGCATCTTTGTGAACTACTCTTCTTCACGAACATGAGCCAAGGTATCCCTGGGACTCTCCTGTGATGGTCTCTCTAGCTTCTTTCCCACACTTGACTGTGGGCTTTTCAATCTGTCCAATGTGGTAGGTCTTTTATGAATGTGTGTGTCATAAATATTTACTGAGCACTTACCCACGTTCTAGGACCAGGGGCCTAGCAGTGAACAAAGCAAACAAAAATCCCCGCCCTCACCAAGCTTAACTGCAGGAGACAGAAAGTGAACAAGACAAGTACATCAGGACACCGGATACATAAGGTATTAGGTGGTAAGTACAGGGTGACCTGTGTGAAGGAGGGCACAATTTTACAAGTGGGTAAAGTGCGCCCATCTGAGAAGATGGCACAGACACTCGCTGAAAGTGGGGGGGCAAGCCACAGGGACAGAGGGGGCGAGCGTGTCTACAAGCAGAGAGTCTGGGGAGACAAGGTGTTCCCCTTCATTTTTGTACCCACAATGCCTGGCACATAACAGAGCTCAATATATAACTAGTGGGTGAATGATGACTTTGGCTCAGATACCTGAGATCACAAAAGTGGGGGAAAATACAAACTAAATCCTGCAGCCAACTGAAAAGTTCTTTCCAGGTTCACCAGTGACACATAATCGGACCCTCTACTGGAAATGTGGGCTGCGCCGGTTCTTGGATTTGGGGGCAGCTGCATTGGCTCTAAGCAGGCCTGCGAAGACCACTGGCATGCCCATTAACTAGGCCTGGAAGAGCTTCAGCACATGGAGCCCCCACAGCCCCAAGCACTTGCTGGTAACTCTGGTGAAGGCATTTTATCTGCATTGGTAACTGTCCTGTGATCTCCAGACTACACCTGTTGAGAAAGAGTCCAAGATACTCCAAGAATGTGATGAAGTTGTCAGGAAAAAAAAAAAAAGAGAGAGAGAGAGAAAGCACCCAAGCAAAATAACTGACATGTGACGTGCGAGTCAGTCACCTGGACTCCAGAAACTACACAACAGAGATAAAGAGCGCACTGAAGAACCTGAAGAGAAGGTTAGACGTCACCCATGCATTCTAAATGCGGAAATGACAATGAATCTGAACACTATGGGGAAGCAGCCACCTCTTCTTCATCAGCTCTCGTTACTATTTTTTAGAAGGCAAATCTGTCCCTCGTGGTCTGGCATGCTGTGTTCTTGAACTTCATACCTAAAACTATTACAGACATACCAAAAAACACCATAAGCAGTCCTCAAAACAGTGAATGACAACCAGCTGTTCTGTTATTTTCTTCAGCTGGTCCCTGTCAATTAACCTAGCCAATGCGCAAACACCTGAGTGCCTAGTATGCTAGGCAGTGGGGAGGCCGGAGGAGCCAGACCACACCCTACTCAAGAAAGCCTTCCGGACCTGACAGATCAGTCAGGACGGCAGCTGCTCCGGTTCATCCATGCAGTGTTCACCTCTGCAGAGGGCACAATCGCCCCACGTGTTCCTTCCGCGACTCTCAGGACAGGCCCCACACAGGCCTCTGAACACAGCTGACTGCCTCCCCAGGAAGGACAAGACATCTAGGAAACCCAAGTCCACAGGGCCCTCAAAGCTCACGGTGCACACACGATATACTGTGAGGTATTTCCCTTCTCATAGAAAAGACATCCACTGCTTAAAATGCTAACTTAAATCGATGTTTCCATCCAAAAGACGCAAGGGCAAAAAAGCACAACTGCAAGCGGTTTCTGTCCACCTTAAACAGCAAAAACCAGCCGGCACGGGGGCTCACGCCCATGATCTCAGCACTTCGGAAGGCCGAGGTGGGCGGATCACCTGAGGTCGGGTGTTGGAGACCTGCCTGACCAACATGGAGAAATTTTTAGTCTCTGCTAAAAATATAAAATTAACCAGGCGTGGTGGCGGATGCCTATAATTCCAGCTACTCGGGAGGATGAGGCAGGAGAATCGCTTGAATCCAGGAGGCAGAGGGTGCAGTGAGCCGAGATCACACCATTGCACTCCAGCCTGGGCAACAAGAATAAAACTTTGTCTCAAAACAAAAACAAAACAAACAAACAAAAAGCAAAAACCAGGCTTGTTTACCAGACTCCAAACACAGCTCTGGTTACTGTGTCTAAGACTAGTTCATTGCCAGGATGTTGCTACAGTATCATCATGTGTGAAGTTCAAGTCACAGTCAACTAAGTGTCCAGCCAAAACTGAAGAAAATGCTTTCCTAAGATTGAAAAAAAAAAAAAAGGGCCAGCACAGTGGCTCATGCTGGTAATCACAACACTCTGAGAGGCTGAGACAAGCAGATCACTTGAGGTCAAGAGTTCAAGGTCAGCCTGGCCAACATGGTGAAACCCCATCTCTACTAAAAATACAAAAATTAGCCAGGTGTGGTGGCATATCCCAGCTACTCAGGAGGCCAAGGCCAGAGAATCGCCTGAACCCAGGAGGCAGAGGTTACAGCCAGCTGAGACCTTGCCACTGCAGTCCAGCCTGGGCAACAGAACAAGACTCCATCACAAAAAAAACTAGCCCTTTCTCACTGTCTAAACAAGGGGAAGAAAAGTTTGTGCTGCTGGCACCTAACTTACAATACACTGTTGTGGCACAGAAAAGCAAAGAGGTAAAAGGCAAGAGAGAACCAAGTATAATTATTTCAGCACCAGTTTGTGAAAAACTAGAGACCAGAATTTTCTCACCTGACGAATCCATGACCAACAATGGCAAAAAGGAGCAAGAATTCTTGATGGCAAATTGGCTTGATGCTGTGTACACATCCTCAGAGATGATGACAACCAGGCTCCAGGATGAGTTAGAAAGCTGCCGTTCTCTGGGACATCAGATGCTCACAGCTACACTGAGCTGTGCTGGAGTGTGCTGATCCTATGCTGTCCACAGGTGCCTATTTCAAGATGTGAGATGCAGAGCACCAGCCAGAGCAGCTCCTAAGGCTTTGTGGGACAAATCTGTACTTATATTTTAAATTTTATACCTATGTTTTTTGCAACTTATAAATCCCAACACAGGCCCTGGCACAGAGCAAGCGCTGCGTAAACGCTTGTTTAAAAGGCATTGACCATGTAGTTAATGAATGCCAAACCAAACTGAAATCTCATTCCAAAGACACAAGACAGATTTCCAATGCGGCAAAATGTCAGGACTTCTCATCTGCTCAGGACTGTTTCCCAACTCCACTCACCGCTAAAATCAGTGACTACCACACTCACAGTGAGAGGCACGATCCGTATTTTTGTTGTTCACACCTAACCCAGACTGGAGATGTTAAAACACTTTGTCCAAAATATGATTTAGTTACTGCTATTCATGGGGAAGTGCTGAACAAGTTAAAGGGAAAAAAGCTGCACACAAAGCCATGCAGAGGATCTGAAACCTGAGCCTGGCTGAAACGACCTGGGGACCTACTCACAGGAATCCTTACTCAGTGTCTCTGAGTGGCACCAGGGTGCCAGGTGATTCTGGTGTTAGAAGAGGGCACTCACGGATCACAAACCTAAAATGCCATTAATACCAATGATTCCAAATTTCTAAAGTTTACTATCACAAGTGCTAAAGAAAACATTTAAATATTAACAGAAGCCACTTCAAAGTCATGGGATATTATGAATAAGTTTTTCTTAATATTTTCTCTATTTTCTAGGAATATTATCAGGGGACAAACGCTTGTTTTTAAAGGTGCCTCCCGCTCAAAATAAAAGGAATAACGTCCCTAAATGACCTTCTCTAACTACTCTATCCAATTATCACTGAGGACACTGAAGGGCTACTTGCCTCACATTAATCTGTCTCAGAAGTCCCCAAAAGAAATGCCCTACTTTTTCTCCCCCGAAAGTTGTGAGGCTTAAGATACTCAGGTGAGCAGAGAGTAGATTCCCAGCTATGGAGGAGAACCCAAAGAATCAAACCCCTGACAACTGTCAAAGGATCTCAATAAGACCCCTGCACAATCATCTCAACCCAGCAATCTTTTTGAGACAGAGTTTCACTCTGTCACCCAGGCTGGAGTGCAGTGGCACAATCTCGGCTCACTGCAGCCTCTGCCTCCCAGCTTCAAGTGACTCTCCTGCCTCAGCCTCTCAAGTAGCTGGGATTACAGACATGCGCCACCATGCCTGGCTAACTTTTGCATTTTTAGCAGAGATAGGATTTCACCATGTTGGCCAGACTGGTCTCAAATTCCTTACCTCAAGTGATCCACCCACCTCGTTCTCCCAAAGTGCTGGGATTACAGGCATGAGCCACGTGCCTGGCCTCAAACAGCAATCTTAACACAGAGTGTTGCTACTAACTTAACTCAGACTTGAGCTTGGACTATCAAGTTCTTTACCTCTCCTCTCCAGACTCCTGGCTAACCACTTCACCCTACAGACCATTTCAGCCACAAATGTATCTGTTTCCCAAACAGGCTGCAGGCTTTGACACCATTCCTCTGAACATCCTCCTCCATACGCCCTTGTCCTTGTGCTTCTCTGCCCGGAAAACTCCAGCTCAAATGTCATCGTTCTAGAAAGATGTCTTCCCAGCTTGGCCTAACATTCAGTTCCACTCGCCTCCTTTTTCAAAACATCTTATACCTAACCAGCTCCTTGGTCATACAGCTCCACCTCCACTGTACCCTCTGAGTCAAAAGTCCAAGGACCCTCCCCGAAATGATCTCCTTATTGTCACTGTGACCCGTTAGTCTCCTCTTCATGGGGCAGAGTATGATCCCAAATGGTAATCTGATTATGGTGAAACACTGTACCATCCCCTCTTCTACACTTTTGTGAGGTTAAAGACAGTAACATCTACCAAAGGCTGCAAGGTTCGATGGAGTGTCTATCCCTCCCCTCCAGCTCTGTGCCCAAGACACACAGGTCCTTGCTGAGTTCCCCGAAATGCTCCAAATTCCCTCCAGCCAAAGGCCCACCACACGTGCTGTTCCCACTGTCTCATGCTACAAATGCGTCACTTCCACGGGAACTGTTCTTTGACTTCAGGTTGTGTTCCCTTCCTTTGGGAAACACTTCTCAGTTTGGAATGATATGTACCTAACTGTGATTATCTGCTAGACCCATAAACTCCTCGGTGAGAGAAACAATGCCTGTTTTTGCTCATCACTCCAACCTCAGTGCCTGGTACACAGCAGCCACTCAGTAACTATTTGCTGAACGAATGAATGTTCTTGACTATGCTGTTCACACTTCTGTTACAGGAATTACCACCCTAAAACTGGATGCACCCAGCAGTGAGCCTGCTTCACTTCCTGGCTACCGTGTGGACTTCTGAAGCACAGGAATACTCTTTTCGGCTCTATACTCCTAATGTCGGCCACCAAAAATCTCTGAACATTCTCAAAAGACAAAGTTCTTCACATGTGGTTCTGAAAAAACTGTCTAATATTCTGCAAATTAATTCCAAACCAAATAGTAAACCACGCTTGGAAGCCCTGATTTTGCATTTTATTACGAGTCAGAAGTAGTTAAATGTGGTTATCTCTCGGAGTGGGACCTGAGTTGGAAGTGTTTTATTTTTTGCCACTGCAGTACTTTGATGAAACAAAGTGATGAAACTTTGATGAAACAAAGACAAAAAACATGATTTTGAAGAAGATGGAGAAAATTTCAGGTTAATTACCCAATTCCTCATTATTCCCTAGGGCAGGTGACTTATCTCCAACTAATGAAAAGTCTGTCCTCTTATAAATCTAGTGCAAAGGCAATGAATGGCCAAGAATTTGAATGTGAATCATACCTCCTTTTGTGGGGTGGTTTTTTTTTTGTTTGTTTGTTTTTCAGTTTCGCTCTTTCTCCCAGGCTGGAGTGAAGTGGCATGATCTGGGCTCATGGCAACCTCAACCTCCACCCCCATCCCCGCCAGGGTTCAAACTATTCTCCTGCCTCAGCCTCCTGAGTAGCTGGGATTACAGACGCCCACCACCTCATCCAGCTAATTTTTGTATTTTTAGTAGAGGCAGGGTTTCACCATATTGGCCAGGCTGCTCTCGAACTCCTGACATCAGGTGATCCACCCAACTCAGCCTCACAAAGTGCTGGGATTATAGGCAGGAGTCACTGTGCCCAGTCAAGACCTCTTTCTACGATATGATCACCGGAGAGCATGACTGCTATTAAGGGGGAGAAAGTCTTCAAAACATTTCTTTTCCTTTCTTTTTTGACACGAGTCTTGCTCTGTCACCCAGGCTAAAGTGCAGTGGCACAATCTCGACTCACTACAATCTCCACCTCCCATGCTCAAGCAATCCTCCCACCTCAACCTCCCAAGTAGCTGGGACTACAGGAAAGTGCCACCATGCCCAGTTAATTTTTCTATTTTTTGTAGAGAAAGAGTTTTGGTATGTTGCCCAGGCTGGTCCCAAACTCCTCAGCTGGAGTGATTCGTCTGCCTCAGCCTCCCAAAGTGGTGGGATTACAGGAGTGAGTCACTGCACCTGGTCCAAAATGTTTCTTAAAAAATTGTTCGGTAACATGTTGTTATTCAGAACTTTCGACAGCACTTCCACGGTCTCCTGTATACTGGATCCAGATAAGCTACTTTAATCTCCCAAATATATGCTGACTTCAGTAGATGTTTTCAATAATTTTGAAACAAGATCTGCTCAATAAAGTTCAGTTCTGTGACAAGAGAGAATAGACCATATTATAAAACAACAGAACAACAACAAAATACCCTAATGGAAAAAAGTATAGCAGATACACATCAACTGAGGATTAAGGATCAGACAGGAAGGAATGACTTAGACTTTTTTACTTTAAATACTTCTGTGCTATTTTCATTATCTTAAAAATAGCATGTCTTTATAACTGAAAATCAATAAAGGATTTTATCAAAATGTACCCCACACAAAATTTAGTGATTAGTCATATTATAGTAACAGGTTTTGTAACTGGTAACATCAAAATTTTTAAATGCACATTTCATTCATTCATTCTATAAATTTCTATGGAGTAACTACTAAGGGGAAGTCACAATGTGAAATATTACGCCTTCATCAGTCTCTTCTAGAAAACCAGTTTGGCAAAGTAGAAAAAGCAAAGAATTTAGAAGTCAAAACACCTGCTTTTAAAAGGTCCTGATTGCCAGCAGCCATATGACATCAAGTCACAACTTCTCTAGGTCTTATCTTATTCATCTGTAAAATGATTATAATAATATAGGACAAAGTTGCTATAAAGGCACAAAGAAGCTAAAGCACTTTACAAACTATGCAGTTTATACACTTTACAGGCTTCAAATGATGATTACTGCAATACTTAGTATTTCACAATAAATACGCTCCTTTCTGTCCAATGATCAGATCTACCCAGAGTGCCTACTTCAGGTCTTAAAAAATACCTATATTTTATATATATATATATATATATATATAAATTTATATATATATTATATATTAGTAGCCATCTAAGGAAAATTATTACTTAAAATATCAAGAGAAGGGGTATACGGGAACTCTCTGTACTTTTCACTCAATTTTGTTGTGACCCTAAAACTGCTCTAAAAAATGAAGTATGAAAAAAAAATTTTTTTTAATGTATCAGAAGTTTTTTTACATTGGCCAGGAATCTCTAAAACCTCTAGAATTAAACTTCATTTTCAAATTGTCTTCTATTTTACCCAAAATTTCAACATGTCCTATCAAAAGGAAAAAGGCTGATACTTTCAAAATGAATAGGGAGGCTGGGTGTGGTGGCTCACGTAATCCCAGTACTTCAAGAGGCTGAGGTAGAAGGATCCCTTGAGGCCAGGAGTTTGAGACCAGCCTGGGGAACGCAGCAAATCCCTGTCTCTACAAAACAACAATTTTTTCTGTTGTTGTTGTTGTTGTTGAAAGAATGAGTAGGGAGGCTGGATGCAGTGGCTCAAGCCTGCAAACCCAGCACTCTGGGAGGCCCAGGTGGGTGGATGACCTGTGGTCAGAAGTTTCAGAACAGCCTGACCAACATGGTGAAATCCCCATCTCTACTAAAAATACAAAAATTAGTCGGGTGTGGTGGCAGGCCCCTGTAATCCCAGCTAACAGGGAGGCAGAGGCAGGAGAATCAGCTGAGCCCAGGAGCTGGAGGCTGCAGTGAACCAAAATGACGCCACTGTACTCCAGCCCAGGCAACGGAGTGAGACTGTCTCAAAAAAAAAAGAGAAAAAGGAAAAAAAAAATAACAGGGAGTATATTTTACTTTATTCCATAAATTTTAAAACACAAAAACAGGTATTTTTCACAGGCACTCACAGTAATAATAACTATTTTTGTGGATAAAAGGCTGTCCCACCACATCCAGCCTGCTCACTGGATCTCATCTAAGGACTCCAGGGGTACCTTATTCATGGGGACCACCCCTTTCCCACTGCAGACAATACATCCACATAACAGGTCTATAATGCAAACCCCTCTGTTTGGTGCAGTTTGAATGCTTGTTTTTCTCTGCCTTCAGTTTCTTACAGCAGGGCATCCTGATACGTCTAATACTATTCAACTAACACTTATACATACATATACAAGTTTTCACAGTAGCTCCAATGAGAATGTAAATTTGGAGCTGTCACAGTGAATGTTTTGATATTTTTAAGACTACATGCCAGGCATGGTGGCGCACACCTGTAATCCCAGCACTTTGGGAGGCCGAGGCGGATGGATCACCTGAGGTCAGGAGTTCGACACCAGCCTGGCCAACAAGGTGAAACCTCGTGTCTACTGAAAATACAAAAAATTAGGCCAGGCGCAGTAGCTCACACCTGTAATCCCAGCACTTTGGGAAGTGGAGGCAGGTGGATCACCTGAGGTCAGGAATTCGAGACCAGCCTGGCCAACATGGTGAATCTCAGTCTTTACTAAAAATACAAAAAAAAATAACTGGGCATGGTGGCAGGCATCCATAATCCCAGCCACTCAGGAGGCTGAGGCAGGAGAATCGCTTGAACCCGGGAGGCAGAGGTTGCAATGAGCCGAGAGATCGTGCCAGTGCACTCCAGCCTAAGCAACAAGAGCGGAAACTCCGTCTAATAAAAAAAATCAGTTGGGCTTAGTGGCGAGTGCCTGTAATCCCAGCTACTCTGGAGGCTGAGGCAGAATTGCTTGAATCCAGGAGGCAGAGGCTGCAGTGAGCTGAGATCACACCATTGCACTCCAGCCTGGGCAGCAGAGCAAGACTCAAAAACAAAACAAAACAAAACAAAACAAAATAAAAAGGAGCAAGAAAAAAGCACGGGCATACGTCTGTACTCAATATACGGGAATGAAAAGGAGCACATGTTCATAAAACAAAGACAAATGGGAAAACAAAATCTAGCACCATCAGATCAGGAAGAAAGAGACAAACGGAGGGAGAAAGGCGGGGAGGAGTCAGCTAGATGTAAAACTCAGGTACAAAAGGCACAGGAGTGGAGACACTTGCCTTTTTATCAGGGGTCCTCTCACTTCAAAATGCACTGGTTTTGAGATGCCTGAGCCATACGGTATAGGCTTAGGAGATGGTCCTCCAGCTGATACCAGAAAAGTAAACTGAGAGTTGATCTGAAGAATGCCAACCAATAAAGCCGTAGATTGAGGCCAACTGGGAGGAGACCGAGGACTCTTAAGAGCAGCCACCTGGCAAGGAACAGTGGCTGACGCCTGTAATCCTAGCACTTTGGGAGGCGGGGGCGGGTGGATCATGAGGTCAGGAGATCGAAACCATCCTGGCTAACACAGTAAAACCCCATCTCTACTAAAAATACCAAAAAAATTAGCCGTGCCTGTAGTCCCAGCTACTCGGGAGGCTGAGGCAGGAGAATCACTTGAACCTGGGAGGTGGAGGTTATGGTGAGCCAAGATCGTGCTACTGCACTCCAGCCTGGGCGACAGAGCCAGACTCCACCTCAAAAAAAAAAAAAAAAAAAGAGCAGCCACGTTAGAGCGCAGATGGTGGCAGGTGCTGGGCCTGCACTCCACGTGCACACTCTTCTCTAACAATTCTCACGTGAGCCAAAAAGGGAAAGTCGAGGAAGACAGGCTTTAATCCTCTCTGATGTTATCTTCCTCTCCCAGCCCCAAACCACACTTCCACCGCAATACCTTACCCGCCCTACTCCAGGAGAGGGCAGCTAGGGCAGGGTGCTTCAAGACAGGGCAGAATGGCAGTGCTGGTAAAGCTTCTGGTTTCTCAAGTTATCTGATGAAAATGGGATCATGGCTCCGTAGCTTTCAAATAGCCAGAAAACAGCCAGCTCTGAAAAAGTCTATGATCTGAAGATTCCATATCGAGGCTTATGATAAATTCTACATTTTCTGACCCTTGAAACAAATACAATACACATACGCCATGGACCAACTTTCTTTTCCTCCACTAATTCTTCATCCAGCCTGTACTGACAGAAATGGTCACAAAAAGACCTTTTGGGAGAACACTTCGATAAACAGGAAAACTGCAGTCCAAGCACATGTAAGTCTTTGGAAATGAACATCTACACTGCTGAAGTGGCACTAAAGTGACAAATGACAGTAATCCAATGGCCCAAGGCCAGCAAATTCCATTGCAAACAGATTTATCTCTTTTCTGTGACAGTGATTCTTGCATGTGTGGCAGTAAATAGTAAAGTAACAGCCTAATTACAAATTCAAAAGCAATCTCTTCCCACTACGTTTCATACTTTGGTAGATTATCAGTAAGATGTGTCCTCAGCAACCACGTTTAATGTGCCACTTGAAAACTGGGAACCATTAACTTACACGTCTGAAATTATATTAAAAACAAACAAACAAAAACCGTGATGTAACTATTTCAACTGGAGATGATACCACCTTTCTCAATTACTTGAATGTTACATTCTGAGCACAGCGTAATGCAAGACTTGGCACTAAACAACAATCATTAAGCTTTGTAATCCTTTTCTCCTTTAAGTTTTCCTATGTGAATCACTACTTAAATCCTATCACTTCTAAGTAACAGAACACTGGAATGTATGTCCTAACTTTTGCTTTAGTGAGGAATTTAGAATGTGGAAGGCCCACTTACTATTCACTGGAATTTCAGAGCACTGTGGTCTCAACAAGATGGGCTCAAGAGCACGAAGGTGAGGCCCTGCTACAGTGTGGCTGCACAGGCCACTGTGCAGTGAGGAACCACTCACGTGACCACTGGCTCACAAACTTAAAATATTTAGTCTTTTTTTTTTTTTTTGAGACAGAGTCTTGCTCTGTCGCCCAGGCTGGAGTGCAGTGGTGCAATCTTCGCTCACTACAACCTCCGCCTACCAGGTTCATGCGATTCTCCCGCCTCAGCCTCCTGAATAGAGCCCTACAGATGCTGCAGGCGCACACCACTATGCCCAGCTAATTTTTGTATTTTTAGTAGAGACAGAATTTCACCATGTTGGTGAGGCTGGTCTTGAATTCCTGACCTCACGATCCATCCACCTTGGCCTCCCAAAGTGCTGGGATTACAGGCATTAACCACCTCGCCTGCCAGAATATCTAGTCTTAGGACATGTTTAAATATCTTGCTGCCACTGTGCAAAGGAAATCTGTTACTTCCAATCACCCTGTCAAAATTTCAAATAATTTACTTCAGCTGCTCATTATGTGAGACTCTAATAAAAATGTATCTCTTTCAAGAATTAACACTAATCCACCTGTCAGCTATAAACAGACATTCAGCAATACAGCAACATTCTGCCATATGCTGGAAGTGGAATCCAAGGCATTCCATCATGTAAAATGTGGGAGCCCTGCTATCACAAGGTTAAAAAAAAACTGGGGTGAGTCTATGCAGAGACAAGGACAGGCGCCAAGTGCATGATATTCAACTTGAGTGTAGGAAGCATTATTCTGGAGATTTCACTATAAAATGACATCAATAATCACAAAAATTTTTTCAGGTGTAAGGCAAAACTGGTAGCTTCAAATTAATTACCCCAAATCATTTCATCGGTCCCCTCAGTGACAAAGATTCACTTGGACTTAACACTTCAACTGTTAAGTTCTCTTGTTTTTGCTAAAATGTTGAAAGCTACTGGCCTCAAAATGTTTCCAAAATTTTCACTATTACACTTCAATACAGGCAAAAAGGATCAACCAGCGCTTCCTAATAACTGAAAATAGGGTTATTAACCTAGAAAACGTTTTTGTTTTATTTACTTATTTTTATTTATTTGAGATGGAGTTTCGCTCTTGTAACCCAGGCTGTAGTGCAGTGGTGTGATCTCGGCTCACTGCAACCCCCACCTCCCAGGTTCAAGTGATTCTCCTAACTCAGCTTCCTGAATAGCTGGTATTACAGGTGTGCCACCAGGCCTGGCTAATTTTTGTATTTTTAGTAGAGATCGGGGTTTCACCATGTTGGCCACGCTGGTCTCGAACTCCTGACCTCCTCAAGTGATCCAAGCATCTCCACCTCCCCAAGTGCTGGGATTACAGGCGTGAGCCACTGCACCGGCCTAGAAACATTTTAAAATTGTAACTTTTTCCAGGTCCCATTATTCTTACTGACAAATTTAACTTTAACAAGCCAATTTTAAAATAAGATCTCAAATTTGTAGCCGTTATTCCCAACAAAAACAAGTAATATGTGTATCATGGCACTTAGCACACGATAAACAATCAGTATTTGCTGAATGAATGAATGGTCATTAAGGCTGCAAGACTTTTAGGGTAGTAGGCAACCAAACAAAACAAATTTATGAAAACGCTCAGAATTATTCAGGCAGGAACCAGTAACTAAATCCTGTCATACGTAATTCCATTATTTGTTTCCATTACTCTTCTCTGAAAATGAAAATTATGAGAAATCAGCCTGGTGTGGTGGCTCACACCTGTAATCCCAGCACTTTTGGGAGGCCGAGGCGGGTGGATCACCTGAGGTCAAGAGTTCCAGACCAGCCTGGCCAACATGGTGAAACCCCGTCTCTAATAAAAATACAAAAAATTAGCTGGGCATGGTGGCTGGCGCCTGTAATTCCAGCTATCAGGGAGGCTGAGGCAGAAGAATCATTTGAACCTGGGAGGTGGAGGCTGCAGTGAGCAGAGATGGCGCCATGGCATTCCAGCCTGAGCAACAAGAGTGAAACTCCATCTCAAAAAAAAAAAAAAAAAAAAGAAAAAAGAAAATTTTGAGAAATTGAACTATCTCCATTGCTACTTTCTCCACGCTAGAACTTAAACGCATTTAAATCACACTTTAAAAGAATAAACCCAAAGTGTTGCTAACATTTATGTTGAGCCAACTTTTGCCACTCCAATTCTCTAAAGATGTGTATAGCTAATGCTGTTGCACAAAACATAAATACAGGCTGGGCGAGGTGGCTCACTTTGGGAGGCCGAGGTGGGCAAATCACGAGGTCAGGAAATCCAGACCATCCTAGCCAACACGGTGAAACCCCGTCTCTGCTAAAAAATTAGCTGGGTGTGGTGGTGCACACCTGTAACCCCAGCTACTCAGGAGGCTGACGCAGGATGAATGGCTTGAGCCCAGGAGATGAAGACTGCACTGAGCCGAGATTGTGCCACTGCACTCCAGCCTGGCCAAAGAGCGAGACTCTGTCTCAAATAATAATTAAAAAAAAAAAAAAAAAAAAAAAAAAAAA
>PVKV010020676.1:0-39203 GCA_004027835.1 Alouatta palliata
TTTTTTTTTGCATAAAGTACACTTCTATACAGTTAACTTTTAAAATAATAAAAGTGAGTTTAGGGTTGCCAGTATGATATGAGACCTAGTAGATTCTCAGTTTACTAAATGGCTTATTGACATCAGTGCTTGAGTATTCATTCCCTTTCTTCCCATATGGCTGTGACCTGGGAGAGTCAGTTCTTTCATACGTCTCAGTCTCCTCATCGTCATAATGATGGTAATTACCTATAATCCTTTTTGATGGAATTTTCTGAGTTAATCTGTGTCAGTTCCTTAATAAGTGACAATAGGTAATAATTATCAGCATTAAATATTTTCCCAGCATTATTTTAAAAAAAACAAAACAAAAAACAAAATAAGGCCTGTGTTCCTTAAAAGGGCCTCAAGAAAGATTATAACTCATAAAACAAAAAGATAAATTAGGCCTAAAGGAGATTCTGCCATGATGCGATGGGGGTGTTGGAGTTCCTCATACTGTAGTAGCATCAATTTTTCTTTAACTCTCTGATGAGATCGTTTCTGAAAATTTTTAAATCTCAAGCCTTTTATTCTCCTGTCAACTGGCTAACATGACTCTTAGCCCAGTTTATAACTGTTGAGTTCCCAGTAAATTGCTTTTCCACAAAAAGCTCCTGCATGACTTCATGCATCTCCAGTTTCTCTCTGCTAGAAGTTTTAAGAATTCAGAACTAAGCTGGAGTACTGTCAACCTTGGGTTTTTTGTTACACTTCTAGATAGAAGTTACACACCAGATGTATAAATACTCTAGAGAAAAATTATTCCAAGTATTGAAGGATAGCACACAACCACCCCTTAGCTTTTTTCAGCATATAATGGTGAGTTCTGTTTGCCTTGAGTTCTGTTTCCATGTTACACAGGAGGTGATTTCAGTTGTGTCCCATGATGCATTTTACACAGGAACTGCATTCTGAGTTATCTACACAGTAGAATCACATCACAACAATTTCCAAAAGAAAAGAAGATTCAGAGACTGGCAGTTGAGTTGACCCACATCATGGGCAAAAAGAATGAAGTTTCACATTTGCTATGGTTTGAATGTGTCCCCCAAAGTTCATGTGCTGGAAACTTAATTCCTAATGCAACGGAGTTCAGCTGTGGAAGTGTTAAGAGACAGGTCATGAGTGCTCTCCCGTCATGAATGGATTAATTTCTCTCACATGAGTGGGTTTATTATCAAGACAGTGACTTTGTTATAAAAGCAAGTTCAGCCCTCGAGCTTTCTCATGGGCACACTCTGACATGTGATGCCTTCTGCCATGTTACGATGTAGCAAGAAGTCTCTCACCACATGTGGCCCCTTGATCTTGGACTTTCTAGCCTCCAAAAGTTTTTTTTTTTTAATAAACTTTTATTTATAAGCTATGCAGTTTCTGGTGTTCTGTTAACACAAAATGAACTAAGCATTCTTCACGTATGTCAGGACTTGAAAAAATAACCACTATCATTTCAAGTGGTAAAGAGAACCCTGGCAGTGTGTAGAGTTCACGGGGGCATGACTTGGGCCATGTTTTGGGAACTCATCTTCTGAGTTAAGTGTAGAATTTTAACGAGGATTCTGAGAGGAGACTGAACTCCATTCATAGAGGCCATTCCACATTCCTAAGGGAAACCTTTTTATTATGATATGGATATGACAGTACTGATGAGGTGAAGCTGAGCTGAGTAATGAGACAGGCAGTGTTTCATTTGGTAGTATAATTTATTTGTCTATCAAAATTACTGGAACAGGAAAAAAAGACGATAGCCACAATGTATAGGAAAACAAATATTGAAATTTATATATGTAAGTATGCAACAAAAACCATCAAGTTGCCATCAGTTTAAACTGCTAAACCTTTTTCCCTCACTAATCCTTTATATCCACATCTTTTTAATGGGGAGTTGGGAGCTCAGCCCATTACTTTTCCATTTGTGTCATATGCTTTGGTAACATCCTTGGAAAAAGCAAAATTCAGTGTTCACATCACCATAAGAGGATGAGAGAGAGAGAACACAGTAGTCCTTAAAGCTAAAGTGAGTTTTTTATAGGCAGCATATAGTTTGATCTTATTTGAGTATCCATTCAGCCACTTTTTGTCCTTTGATTGGTGAATTTAGTCCATTTACATTCAAGGTTATTATGGATAGGTAAGGATATACTACTACCATTTTGTGTTTTATTTTGTAGTTGTTTATGAGCCTTTGTTCCTTTCTCTCGTTTTGTTTGTTTTGTTTTGTTTTGTTTTGTTTTGTTTTGTTTTGTTTTGTTTTGTTTTGTTTTGTTTTTGAGATAGGATCTCACTTTGTCACCCAGGGTAGAGTACCGTGGTGCGGTCTCAGCTCACTGTAGCCTCAACCTCCTGTGTACAAGCAATCCTTCTACCTCATCCCCTCAGGTAGCTGCAACTACAGGCAAGCACCACCATACCCAGCTAATTTTTGTATTTTTAGTAGAAATGGGGTCTCATCATGTTGCCTAGGCTGGTCTTGCAGGTAGCTGCAACTACAGGCAAGCACCACCACACCTGGCTAATTTTTGTATTTTTAGTAGAAATGGAGTCTCATCATGTTGCCTAGGCTGGTCTTGAACACCTGAGCTCAGGTGATCCATTTGCCTTGATATCCTAAAGTGCTAGGATTACAGGCGTGAGTTACCACACCCAGCCTCTCTTGCTGTCTTTTTTTCATTTGATGGTTTTCTGTAGTCCTATGTTTTGATTCCTTTGTCTTTGAGTATCTGCTGTAGCTTTTTTACTTTATAGTTACCATAGGGCTTACATAAAGCATTATAGTTATAATCTGTTTTCAGCTGATAACAACCTCTATCACATATAAAAATTCCAGACATCACCTCCAACCCCCACATTTTATGTTTTTGATGTCACAATTTACATATTTTTATATTGTTCATTCCTTAGCAAATTATTTACTATTATTTTTAAGTGTTGTCTTTTTAACCTTTATACTAGAGATACATTTATTTACATACAACCATTATAATTTTAGAGTATTCTGAATTTGACTATACATTTACATTTACAAGTGAGTTTTATACTTTCATGTGTCTCCATGTTATTAATTTTTTTAAATTTCCACTTGAATAACTCCCTTTGACATTTCTTTAAAGTAGGTGTAATGTTGATACAGCTCAGCTTTTGCCTGTCTGGAAAACACTTTTTTCCCCTCATTACTGAAATATAACTTTGCAGGGTATACTGTTCTTAGCAGATTCGTCCTTCTCTTTAAGCACTTTGAATATATCATCCCATTCTCTCCTAGCCTGTGAGATTTCTGCTGAGAAATCTGCTGACAGTCTAATGGAGATTCCCTTTTATGTGACCTGTTGTTTTTCTCTTGCTGCTTTCAAAGTCTCTTTGTCATTGATTTTGAGAATTTGATTATAATTAGCCAGAGAAGACCTTTTGGGTTCAACATGTTTGGGAAACTTTGAGCTTCATACTTTGGATATCTATATCTCTCCTAAGATTTTGGGAAGTTTCCATTCATTATTTCTTTAAGCTTACTGCCCTTTTCTCTGTCTTGTCTGCTACTTAAATTTCCAAAAAACATATTGGTTCACTTAATGATATCCCATAAGTTCTATAGGCTTTCTTCATTCCTTTTATTTATGTATTTATTTATTTATTTATTTATTTATTTATTTTTACACCAACTGGGTAATTTCAAAATGCCTGTCTATAAGTTCACAGATTCTTTGTCCTGCCTACATGGGTTTCCTGTTGAAGCTGTCTATTGCCATTTTTATTTCATTTATTGTATTTCTTAGTTCCAGGATTTCTATTTGATTCTTATTTATGATTTCTCTTTGTTGAATGTTTCATTCCATTAGTGAATTATTTTCTGATTTTATTAAATTGTCTATCTGTCTTCTCTTGTATCTCACTGTGCTTCCTTTCAAAAAATTATTATTTTGAATTTCTTCTCTGGCGATTTGTAGCTCTTCGTTTCCTTGGGGTCTCTTATTGGGTAATTACTGTGTTCCTTTAGTGATATCATGTTTCCTTTTTCATATTTTTCTTTTTTGTCTTTGCATTCATGTCTGTACAATTTGATGGTACAGTCACCTCTTTCTAACCTTATAGATTGGCTTCCTTGGGGAAAGACTTTCAGCTGCAGGTGGGTCCAAGGGTCCCAGTTGAGTGGGGTGTGGCAGCTCCCTCCAGTTCTTAGTGGCTATAGCACTGTAGTCTTCATGCAGCTCCATCAGCTAAGGTCAACATGAGAAAAGACTGTGGGGACTTTGGGGGCCTGGCTGAAGGAGTCTGTGGCATAAGCAACAGAAGCATGAGCTGTTAGGGTCCTCCATGGCAAGGTCTCTTGAGAGCCTCCTGTTTTCCTTTTCCTCACAAGGGGAAGTCCTAGTTAAGGAGATCCCTCTTGGTACCAGGTCCAACATGGCCTACAGGTAGCCATAGTGACTCTAAATTCCAGGACCCCTGCCCTCTAAGTGGTTATAGAGCTGAGGTCCTGGTCTCTTAGGCTCATGCAACTACTGTGACACCTGGAACCTGGGGAAGGGGTGTGCTTACCACAGTTTGAGAATATGAAGATTGCTTGTGGAGCTAAAGTCTAGGACTCTACGGTGTGCCCCCAGCAGCTTGGGCCCAGGGAGAAAGGGTGTAGCTCTGACTTTGACCTTGAGAAGCAGAGTGCAGTAGTGGCATGGCTCAGGGAATGAACAGGTGCTTTGGAGGCTCAGGCCCCAGAGTGTGGGGCAGAGAATCAATTCAGGTCACAGGAGTGTCAGAGTGCAGCAGCACCTTGGGCCCCAGGGAATGGGGCACCACACAATGGTGACTCCAAATCTTGGGATGGTGGAGCACCATAGTAGCCCAAGGCTATGGGAGACAGGCTACAGTGGCAGCAAGTACCCAGGAATGGCAGGGCACATCTATAGTTCCCAAGAGGCAAGTGCCATTCCCCTAGGTGGAGCACCTCAGCAGCTCAGATTTCAGGGAGTGATTCTGGTTCCTCAGGAGAACCAGAATCACACAACACAACTGCAGTTTTGGGTCCTGAAGAGTAGGGGCTGCACAGCTCATCTGAGGTTCTGGTTTCTGTGTGGTAGCCAGGGGGTACCACTACGCTTCAGCCACAGGAGGTGGGGCTGCACAGCATAGCCACAGCTACAGTTTCCAGAGAGGTGGGCAGCTCAGCCCCAGGAAGTAGGGCAGCATCACTTAGCCACAGTTCTGATTCCCAGCAAGACAGGCACTGACTCTACCCATGGCCAGAGAGACCAGAGACAGCAGCAACTGGGACCCAGGAGGATGGAGCAGCAGCTCTATGGTAGTGGGGTACAGCAGCAGCTCAGCTTAAAAATGGTGCATCACTATACCACCCAGGCTTTGGGGTTATGGGGTGCAGTGGCAGCAAGCCTCAGGAATAGAAGACACAGTGGCTTCTAAGGTCTCCAAAGCAGGGTACACAGAGCAGCCGTAGCTCCAGTTTCAAGATGTCATGGCACCATAACAGCTCAGGCCATGGAAACAGGGTGCAGCTCCATCCCCCTCTTTGGGAAAAGCACTAGGAGTATCTAGTCATTCATCTTTCTGACATATCTCCGTACACATATAGGATTCTTGCTTGAAAGAGTTTTTTTTTTTTTTTTTCCTTCAGCATTTTGAACATATTAACTCACTGCCTTCTGGCCTCCAAAATTTCTGATAAGAAATCTGCTGATGATCTTATTGGTATACCTTCTGATATAGTTTAGATGTTTGTCTCCTCTAAATCTCATGTTGTAAAAAGAATCACAAGCAACACACCCACACACACACAAAAAAAATAAATGTCATGTAATGTGATTCCCCATGTTGAAGGTGGGGCCTGGTGGGAGGTGATTGGATCATACTAGGAGATCACTCATGAATGGTTTAGCATCCTCTTCGTGATCAGAGTTCTTGCTCTGAGTTCACACGAGATCTAGTTTTTTAAAAGTGTCTGGCACCTCCTCCCTCTTTTGCCCCTTTCCTTGCCGTATGATACATTGGCCTCTCTCTTAGCCTTCCGTCATGATCATAAGCTTCCTGAGGCCCTCACCAGAAGCCAAGCAGATGTTGGTGCCATGGTTGTATATCCTTCAGAAGTGTAAGCCAAAGAAATCTCTTTATGTTATTAATTACCCAGCTTCAGGTATTTCTTTTTTCTTTTTTTTTTTTTTTTTGAGATAGGAGATTTTTATTGCTTCTTAAGTTACTATAGAAAAAACCCTTACATACTTTGGTATCTCCTTTCCACCAACTCTTTCAGAATCAGAATGTAAACATATCCAGACCTGTCATTTTCTCCCATGTTCACAAATAAACAAACAAAATATTTTCCCAGATTGCTTTTAATTTCCAAACTCTGAATTTCACTACTAATTTCCACATTTCTTATCAATTTTTAATATTTTTGTTCCTTAATGAACTACAAGTTCAATAGGTCAACAATGCCTATTTCTATCACTTCTGCCATCCCCAGTATTGCCTTATAGCAATGCAAAAATAGCCTAACACTCCTTGTATATGATGTCACATCTCTCGCTGCTTTTAGGATTTTATTTGTATATGTCTTTCTAAAATTTGATTATAATTTGTCTTGGTCTGAGTCTCTTTGGCTTTATCCTGATTGGAATTTGTTGAATGTTTATATTCATGTTTTTCATCAAATTTTGGAAGCTGTTTTTTCCCCCTACATTCTCTCTGCCTCTTTCTCTCTTCTTCTGAGTCCCACAATACATGTTAGTTCACTTGATAGTATCCCACAGGTTCCCCTAAGTTCTGTTCATTTTCTGCAGTCTCTTTTCTTTCTGTTCCTCAGACTTGAAATCTGAATTGTTCTATCAGGTTCACTGATTCTTTTGTTCTATCTGCTCAAATTTACTTTTGAACCCCTTCAATGAATTCCTCATTTAAGTTACTGTACTCTTCAGGTCCAGAATTTCATTTTGGTTTCTTACATTTTCTTCCTTTATTGATATTTCTGTTTTGTTTATAATCAGTTTCTTGACCTTGTCCATGTCTTATGTTAGCTCTTAGAGTATCTTTAAGACAGATGTTTTAAAGTCTTTGTCTAATAAATCCACTATCTGATAATCTGATATTTCTCAGGGAGTTCTTGTTGATTTATTTTTTCCTTTGAATGGACCATCCTTTCCTTTTTTTTTTTTTTTAATTATGCCTTGTGACTGATTTATTTATTTATTTATTTATTTATTTATTTATTTTTGAGATGGAGTCTCGCTCTGTCACCAGGCTAGAGTGCGGTGGCACAATCTTGGTTCGCTGCAACCTCCGCCTCCTGGGCCTTGTGATTTTTATGTTAAAATTGGACATTTGTATCCAGTTTTACCACATGTATCATAATGCAATAACTCTAGAATCAGTTTCCCCCCATTTCCCAGTTTGCAGTTTTTTTGTTTTGTTTAGCTTTTGAGACAGGGTCTCTCAGTCTGTCACCCAGGCTGAAATGCAGTGGCATGATCACAGCTCACTGCAGCCTCAATCTCTCAGGCTTGAACAGTCCTCCAACCTCAGCCTCCTGAGTAGCTGGGACTACAGGTGTCCACCACCACACCTGGCTAAATTTTTGTTTTCTAGTAGTGATGAGGACTCACTATGTTGTCCAGGCTGGTCTTGAACTCCTGAATACAAGCAATCCTCCCATCTCAGCCTCCCAAAATGCTGGGATTAAAGGCATGAGCCAACATGCCCAGCCATGAGTTTGTCATTTTATTGTTTTGCTTTGTTTCAACTTTTGTAGGGTATGTCTGTGCTGGAGCTCATCCTGAGGTATAAACTTAAGATGTACTTAGGGATTTTTCTTAGCCTGCTCCCTTCCCTGAGGTTGCTTTTGAATGTCCTAGTCCTTATATGTCTGACTCCCCCCAAAAAAAAGCAAAGAGAAAAAACTGAAAGGGAACAAAAGGTTCCAGCCTTTTATATTCCCCTAGAAGTCACTTCAGCCAAAGAGAGAGAAACTTGCAACAATGGAGGTGGGGTTCGGAAAAATATTGTCCATCTCTATGTCTGTACTTCTGTGATTAGAATCAGCAATCAGAACACAGATCCCTAATAATTGGAGGGCAAAGACCATATTGCCCACTGTTGTTCCCACTAGCTCTGTGCCGGCTAACACGGGAAAATGTTTATCTACCATGGGGCGGGAGAAAAAGCGAATGGATGACTACTAACTGGCGTACTCCTAGCAGATCTTCAGAGGGAAGGTAATGAGAGTGGATGGAAGGAAGACACAGATGCTGGGCTGAAGGGAGAGGAAGTTGGGAACCCTGCATAGAGCTGTCATGCACTGAGCTAATTCGTGGTCCCCAACAATTCCTGCAGAATGGATGAGTTGAATGTGCAAGGAGCAACCCACTCTAGCCATGGGCCTCTGGAATTCCAGCAGGAGAAGAACCCTTGACCACCATGAACACTTGAGTTTGTGGGGAAAGCCCTTAGAGAAGTGATAGGGGCAGAACTCCAGCCCTTGTGGAGTCAAGAGGGTTTGGTGTGGGAGTTGCAAGTCTGTAGTGGAGCATGGCTAAGGATGTCCATCCCCCTAAGCTCAACTTGCTCCCATAGGAGACTTTAACCCTAGTAGAACTTTGGACCTGGACTCTGCAGGGCAGTTTTGCCCATGAGATGGGGTTCAACCTGTGCACCCCTCAGTCTGCTAGCCACACCCAGGGCCCCAGCCTAACCATGCCTGCTTGCAGTGCAGTCCCCAGGTACCTCATAGCTCCTGTGATGGCAGACCATGCCTGACCAGCACAGTGCTCCAGCAGAGTGACCCCTGCAGACAGGCCCCACCTGTGCCTTCCCCCGATGGCAACCTCCCCAATTCCCCTTTGCCTTCAGGCACTTACTTACCTACAAATACCCCCCACATCACTTTGCCAGCACATGTGAGCACAGGTGGACCTTGCCTTCCCTTCCCTGCCAGCACGTATGTGTGCATGCACACCCTGCTATGCCACTGCTGTATGAATGCACCTTCACCCACCCATACCCCTCCCCTGGCTATACTGCTGTTATCATTGGAGCACTGGCAGGCACAGCATTCACCAGCCCTTCCCCCTGTAGCACCTCATCCCTGTGCCAACACTGCCACTGATGCAAAACTAGTCATGGAAAACAGTGTACCCACCCCCACTGATATGGTTTGGCTGTGTCCCCAGGCAAATCTCGTATTGTAGTTCCCATAATCCCCATGTGTCATGGGAGGGACCCAGTTGGAGGTAATTGAATAATGGGGGCAGTCATCCCCATGCTGTTCCTGTGATAGTGAATGAATTCTCATGAGATCTGATGGTTTTATAAGGGACATTACCCCCTTTACTCAGCCTTTCTCCTTCCTGCTGCCATGTAGAGTGGAACGTTTGCTTCCCCTTCCACCATAATTATAAGTTTCCTGAGGCCTCCCCAGCCATGCTGAACTGTGAGTCAATTAAACCTCTTTCCTTTATAAATTACCCAGTATTCAGGCAGTTCTTTATAGCAGCATGAGAACAGACTAATACACCCACCCTGAGTGACCACCAGTATGAAGGCACACAGAGGGCACATATAGTCCTGCACCCATCAGCACCCTGCGCCTGTGCTAACACCACAACTGGCATGAATGTGCACACAGTTGCTGGCAGGGGCCTCCCCCCTACCCACGCAAGCCATACTACCATGGCCACTTCTGTGAATATCCACACAGAAGCTCGCAATCTGGCACCCACTGGCACTATGCTGCAGCTGATGAGTGTGCACCACACTGTGCTCCCACTGCCACTGCTGCTAGTACATGCAAACGAGGATGGATCTTGCTGCCACCACCCTATGAAGTGCTTTGGTTGAGATTTCCCATCAGAGTATTGTGACCTCTGGTCTGGGAGTACCTCAGCCCCTCCAGCACAGCAGGTTCCTTATGTCAAGGAGGTAGAGAACAAAACTGGGGCCTGATACAAGTTCCCCAGAGTTAGAACATGCAGTTCAGGATTCCTGAGGTGAGTCTTGGTGCCCCAAAATCTTCCAGTAATGAAGCCAGTTAACCCATCTTATGCCACAATCACACCCCTAAGATCATCAAACAGGATAAAAGAAAAAAATCTAAAAGGTGGCAACTTAAAGACTGAAAAAACATCAGCCCATGAAGATGAGAAAGAACCAGTGCAAGAACTCTCTGACAACTCAAAAAGTCAGAAGGTATCTTCTTTTCTCCTAATGATTGCATTAGTTCTCCATCAAGTGTTCTTAACCAGGCTTAAATGACTGAAATGACAGAAATGGAATTCAGAATATGGATAGGAATGAAGATCATCAGGATTCAGGAGAACAATGAAACTCCATTTCAGGAAGCTGAAGCTAAGATTCGCAATACAACGATGCAGGAGTTGACAGACAAAATAGCCATTATAGAAAAGAACCATAAACTGACCCAGTAAAACTGAAAAAAAACACTACAGGAAATTCACAATGCAATCACAAGTAATAACAGCAAAATAGACCAAGGTGAGGAAAGAGTCTCAGAGCTTGAGGACTAGCTTTCTGAAATAAGATAGTCAGACAAGAATAAAGAAAAAAGAATGAAAAAGAACAAACATAACCTTGAAGACATACGGGATTATGTAAAGAGACCAAATCTATGACTTATTGGCATCGCTGAAAGATATGGGGAGAATAGAAAGAACTTGGAAAACATATTTCAGGATATCATCCATAAGAACTTTGCCAACCTAGCTAGAGAGACGAACTTTCAAATTCAGGAAATGCAGAGAATCCCTGCAAAATACTTCATAGGAAGATTATCTCCAAGACACACGATCATCAGATTCTCCAAGGTCTAAGTGAAAGAAAAAAATGTTAAAAGCAGCTAGAGAGAAAGTACAGGCCTACAGAGAGAAGCCCATCAGGCTAACAGCAGATCTCACATCAGAAGCCCTACAAACCAGAAGAGATTGGGGGCCCATATTCAACATTCTTAAAGAAAATAAACTCCAACTAAGAATTTCCTATCTGGCCAAACTAAGCTTCATAAGTGAAGGAGAAATAAGATCCTTTTCAGACAAGCAAATGCTGAGGGAATTTGTTACCACCATACCTGCCTTACAACAGCTCCTGAAAGAAGCAATAAATATGGAAAGAAAAGACCGTTACCAGTCACCGCAAAAACACATTTCAGTACACACACCATTGACACTATAAAGCACCTGCAAACATGTCAGCATATTAAATGGCTAACAACATGATGACAGGATCAAATCCACACACATCAATACTAACCTTGAGTGTAAATGGCTAAATGCCTCAATGAAAAGACACAGAGAGGCAAGTAGATAAAGAAGCAAATCCAATACTATGCTATCTGCAAGAAACGTGTCTCCTAAGCAATGACACCCATAGGCTCAAAATAAAGGGATGGTGAAAAATCTACCAAGCAAATGGAAAAGAGAAAAAAGCAGGCATTAGAAACCTAATTTTAGACAAAACAGACTTTAAACCAACAAAGGTCAAAAAAGACAAGGGCATCATATAATGGTAAAGAGGTCAATTCAACAAGAAGACCTAACTATCCTAAGTATATATGCACGCAACACAAGAGCACAGATTCATAAAGCAAATTCTTAGAGACCTTCAAAGAGACTTAGACTCCCATGTAATTCTATGGGAGACTTCAAAACACTCCACTGACAGTATTAGATCATTGACACAAAAAATTAACAAAGAAATTCAGGACCTGAACTCAACACTTGACAAAATGTACCTGACAGACACCTCAGAATGCTCCACCCAGAAACAGGAAAATATATATTCTCATCACCACATGGCGTTTACTCTAAAATCAGCCACACATTTGGACGTAAAACAATCCTCGGCAAATGTAAAAGAACCAAAATCATACCAATCACTTTCTCAGACCACAGTGCAATAAAAACAGAATCCAAAACTAAGAAAATCACTCAAAACTATACAATTGCAAAAAAGTTAAACAACCTGCTCCCTAATGAATTTTGGGTAAATAATGAAATTAAGGTAGAAATCAAGAAGTTATTTTCAATTACTGAGAACAAAAATACAACATATCAGAATCTCTGAGACACAGCTAAGGCAGTATTAAGAGGGAAATTTATAGCACTAAATGCCCACATCAAGAAGTTAGAAAAATCTCAATAACCTAAAATCAAAAAAGAGATTTTAGAGAAGCAAGAATAAACCAAACCCAAAGCTAGCAGAAAACAATAACCAAAATCAAAGCTGAACTGAAGGAGAATAAGACACAAAAAAAGGAAACATTCAAAAGATCAATGAAAACAGGAGCTTATTTTTTTAATTAATTAGAGCACTAGCTAGACTAACAAGAGAGAAGATCCAAATTAAAACAGAAACAACAAATCGGATATTACCACAGACCCCACAGAAATGCAAATAATCATCCAAGGCTATTATAAACACCTATATGCACATAAACTAGGAATTCTAGAAGAAATGGATAAATTGCTGGACACATACACCCTCTCAAGACTGAACCAGGAAGAAATTGAATCCCTTACAGGCCAATAATAAGCTCAAAAATTAAATCAGTAACAAATAGCCTACCAACCAAAAAAGCCCTGGACCAGATCGATTCACAGCCAAATTCTACCAGATGTACAGGGAAGAGCTGGTACCATTCTTACTGAAACTACTCTGAAACACTGAGGAGGCAGAACTCCTCCCCAATTCATTCTGTGAGGCCAGCCACATCCTGATACCAAGACCTGGCAGAGACACAAAAAAAAAAAAAAAAAAAAAAAAAAAAAAAAAAAAAAATTTCAGGCCAATATACTTGATGGAACATTGATGCAAAAATCCCCAACAAAATATTAGCAAACTAAATTCCACAGCACATCAAAAAGCTAATTCGCCACAATCAAGTAAGCTTTATACCTGAGATTCAAGTTTGATTCAACATAGACAAATCAATCAATGTGATTTATGTGTCACATAAACAGAACTAAAGACAAAAACCACATGATTATTTCAATAGATGCAGAAAAGGTTTTCAAAAAATTCAACATCCTTCCATGTTAAAAACTCTCAACAAACTAGGTATTGAAGGAACATACCTCAAAATAAGAGCTATCTATGACAGACCCACAGCCAACATCATACTGAATGGGCAAAAGTTGGAAGCATTCCCCTTGAAAACTAGCACAAGATAAGGATGCCCTCCATCTCTCATCACTCCTATTCAACATGGTATTGGAAGCCTAGTCATAGGGCAATCACGTAAGATAAAATAAAGGGCATCCAAATGGTAAGAAAGTCATACTATCCCTACTTGTAGATGATGATAATTCTGTATTTAGAAAACCCCATAGCCTTGGCCCAAAAGCTGCTTAAGCTGATAGACAAATTTAGCAGACTTTCAGAATATAAAATCAACATACAAAATTGACTAGCATTCCTGTACACCAACAACAGTGAAGCTTAAAGCCAAATCAGGAGCTCATTCCCCTTCACAGAAAGAATAAAATGCCTAGGAATACAGCTAACCAAGCAGGTGAAAGATTTCTACAGTGAGAATTACAAAACACTAATCAAAGAAATCAGAGATGACACAAATGAATAACATCGCATGCCCATAGATAGGAAGACTCAATATTACCATAATGGCCATACCACCCAAAGCAATTTACAGATTTAATGCTCTTCCTATCAAACTACCAATGACATTCTTCACAGAACTAGAAAAAAATGTTAAAATTCATATGGAACCAAAAAAAAAAAAAAAGAAAGAAAAAAAAAACAAGCCCAAATAGCCAAGGGAATCCTAAGCAGAAAGAACAAAGCAGAAAGCATCACACTACCCAACTACAAACTATACTATTGGGCTACGGTAACCAAAACAGCCTGGTACTGGTACAAAAACAGACACGTTGACCAATGGAACAGATTAGAGAGCCCAGAAATAATGCTGCACACCTTACTACCATCTGATCTTTGACAAAGCTTACAAAAACAAGCAATGGGGAGAGGATTCCCTATTTAATAAATGGTACTGGGATAACTGGCTAGCCATATGCAGAAGATTGAAGCTGGACACTTTCCTTTTACCATATACAAAAATCAACTCAAGGTAGATTAAAGACTTAAATACAAAATCCAAAACTATAAAAACCCTGAAAGACAACTTAGGGAATGCCATTCTGGTCATAGGAGCTGACCAAAATTTCATAACAAAGACTCCAAAAGCAATTCCAACAAAAGCAAAAATTCACAAATGGGATCTAATTGAACTAAAGGACTTCTGCAGAGCAAAAGTAACTATAAACAGAGTAAACAGACAACCTACAGAACAAGTGAAAACATTTGCAAACTATACATCTGACAAAGGTCTATTATCCATCATCTATAAGGAACTTAAAAAAAATTAAGAAAAAAAACATTAAAAATGGGCAAAGAACATGAACAGACGCTTTTTAAAACAAGATATACATGTGGCCAACAAGCATATTTAAAAAGCTCATCAATATCACCAATCATTAGAGAAAAGCAAATCAAAACCACAATGAGATACCATCTCACACCAGTCAGAATGGTTATTATTAAAAAGTCAAAAAATAACATAGGCTGTCAAGGTTGCAGAGAAAAGGGAACACTTATACACTGTTGGTGAGAGTGTAAATTAGTTCAACCACTATGGAAAGCAGTGTAGCAATTCCTCAAAAAGCTAAAAACAGAACTACCATTTGACCCAGCAATCTTATTACTGAGAATATACCCAAAAGAACATAAATCATTCCATCATAAAGACACATGCATGCATATGTTCACTGAAGCACTATTCACAATAGCAAATGGCTATCAGTGGTAGACTGGATAAAGAAAATGTGCTGGATGTACACCATAGAATACTATGCAGTCACAAAAGAGAACAAGATCATGTCCTTTGCAGGAAAATTGATGGAGCTAGAAGCAATTATGCTTAGCAAACTAACACAGGAACACAAATACCACCTGTTCTCACTTATAAGTGGGAGCTAAATGATGAGAACACATGGACACATAGAATTGAACAACAGACACTGAGGGCTACCTGAGGGTGGAGGGTGGAGAGGAGCAGAAAAAATAACTATTAGGTACTAGGCTTGTTACCTGAGTGATGAAATAATCTGTGCAACAAACCCCTATGACATGAATTTACCTATACAACAAACCTGCACATGTACCCCTGAACCTAAAAGTCTTAAATGTAGCTATTAAAATTATAATAGAAATATAAATTTATTATTGAAAAATGTTATGTATCAGTAAGTTTTAAATTTTTGTTTAAAAATTCTGTATAATTGGGTTCACTGTTCAGAGAGAAAAAATGTTAAGGTGGTTTATGTGTAGACCATGGTCTAAAACCCAATTCTGAAAAAAGCACATCTTACAGGAAATTTAGACTCAAAATGTACATGCATTTTTCTTTTTAATCTTAATTGCTATGCTCAGATCTAGTGAGGGATGTCTGACCAGCCTTTCTGTAGGGAAAAGGAAAGAGAAAAGGAAATAAAGTAGAAAATTGCCTGTTGACTTACTGCTTGTCATTCTTTAAAAACAAAACACTTCATCACCCATATTTTCTTCTAGTACTGTCACATTTTTCTCTTTTGAAAAATAAAATTTTACCATCATGAATGGTAAAAATTGTCATAGGTTTTCACTTGTTAAATATTCCTGATGATAAATTCCAATTAAGTTAATCGCATACTTCAATTCACTGTTAGAGTTTAGCAAGGTGGTAGAATAAATATTAAATTTATTTTATGTGGGAAAATATTGAAATGTGAAAATTTTTAAAGCTATATAGAAATGAGTATATAATTTTAACAAGTAGCTTTATGAATGAATAGTTCAAGGGAAGTCAAGTACATGAAAGGGCTGTGTTAGAGTGGTAAAAATATTTTTCCTTGCATTGGAACCAAATAATTATCTGAGTGCTAAATAAACAAAGAAAAAAAATCTTTCTTTAAAATTGTTTCCTAAGCTAATTGAGTCTTACTTTTCCAGTTATAAATAGATATCTCTAAGATAATTTGGAAGTATAAAACTGCCAATGTATTCTTCAGAAAGACTAAGAATTCCTTCAGTTTTTTAGCTCCTACTGCTTTCTCTTCCTTCCCTCCTTCCTCGGGATGACTGTTTAGATGAGCGTGGGGAGACTGGAACCTCCTATAATGTTAGTAAAACTCTACACTTATATAATCTTTTTCAAAGGCCATTTGACAATATGTATCATACTTTTAAATGTACTCATTTTAATTGAACAATTCTCTAGTTTTGGAATTTGTACTGTTAAGGAAAACTATTTGTAATACTTGTTAAAGATGGTATCTTAGTCCATTCTTGTGTTGCTATAAAGAAATACCTGAGGCTTGGTAATTTATAAAGAAAAAAGGTTTAATTGGCTCACAGTTTTGCAGGCTGTACAGGAAGAATGGCACTGGCATCTGCTTCTGGCGAGGCCTCAGCTGACTGAGTAAAAGGAACCACAACAATGGCTTAACTCCCAGGGATGAGGCATAAATACATGCCAGGCCCAGTACTGTGGCTAGAGGAGAAGAAAAGCACTGGTGAGAGCCACAGATCTGAGACCCTTAGTGCATGCCTAAGACTGAGGCTTAGTTATAGTCATTATAGAACACCTGTATCTCCCACACTCAATATAACACAAGCATCTCCTTAAAACAGCAGGAAAATATAGCTGGGAGAGCTGCAAAGAACAGATTCTGTCTGGGGAGTACCATGAAGGGAAGACTGAAAGAAAACTGGGGACAAAAATTGAGAAGAAATTTCTGGAAACTTAGCACTCACCCTAAACACAGGTTATCACTAGTGTACATGTGGCATACTGGGAATAACCCCAGTGTCGCAGGGCAAACCTTGGGGCTCAGCCTAGGAGGCCAAGAGGGTACATGGCTTCACACAGGAAAGAATTTAAGAGCAAGCCCACAGTATGAAGTGAAAGTAAGTTTATTAAAAAGTAAAAGGGGCTGGGCGCGGTGGCTCACGCCTGTAATCCCAGCACTTTGGGAGGCCGAGGCGGGTGGATCACGAGGTCAAGAGATCAAGACCATCCTGGTCAACATGGTGAAACCCCGTCTCTACTAAAAATGCAAAAAAAAATTAGCGGGGCATGGTGGCACGTGCCTGTAGTCCCAGCTACTCGGGAGGCTGAGGCAGGAGAATTGCTTGAACCCAGGAGGCGGAGGTTGCAGTGAGCCGAGATCGCGCCATTGCCCTCCAGCCTGGGTAACAAGAGCGAAACTCCGTCTCAAAAAAAAAAAAAAAAAAAAAAGTAAAAGGATGAAAGAGTCGCTACTCCATAGGTAGAGTAGACCCAAGGGCTATTGGTTGAGTATTTTTATGGTTATTTCTTGATCATATTCTAAATAAGGCATGCATTATTCATGAGTTTTCTGAGAAAGGGACAGAGAGCTCCTGAAACTGGAGTTTTCTTTCCATCCAGACCATACAGGCATTGCTTGCAGGCATTACCATGCATTTATAAATGGTCATGGCACTGGTGGAGTGTTTTTTAGCATGCTAATGAATTACAATTAGTGTATAATTAGCAGTGACATCAGCATTTTGGTTCTAGCTGGTTTGGGCTGGTTCTTTTACTGTCTCCTGTCTTAGCAGAGTCATGTGACCTATTGCCTTGGAAATTAGTCCTGCTGAATTCCTATTTCAATAGCATAAAAGAAATAATAACAGAGTTAAAGAATATTGTAGGTGGGCCTATGAGTAAGCTCAACAAAGCAAGGAGATATCAGTAAACTTGAGGAAAAATAATGAAAGAAAAAAGCATTCGAAAGCTTTGGGGCAATATCAAACAGTCTATACATTTATTTGGAATCTCAGAAGGAGAAAATACAACCTGAACAATATCATATTCAAAACAAAGACAAAGAAAACCTTGAGAAACAAAAAAACAAGAACACAATATTAACTACAGAGAACAAGAATAAGAATTATAGTAGATTATTCATCAAAACCAAACAAGCAAGAAAATGGAAGGACATTTTCACAGTGTTAAAGAACAAACTGTCAAACCACAGCCCTATACTCAGTATCCTTTAAACATAAAGAATAATCTCTGAAGGACAAAAACTAAATGAATTACTACTAGCAAACCTATGCTTCAAAATATTTTAAAGGAAGATCTTCAGAAAGAAGGAATATGATATAAGTCAGAAATGGGGATCTATACAAGGAAATGAAGATCATTACATGAAATTGATTAAGGTAAAATAAAACCCTTTAGTCTTAATTTTTAATTGCTCTTAAATATAACTGAGGAAACAGTAATAGAGTATGTATGTCTGTACATATATAAAAGTAAAATATATAAAGATAGGTGCTTAAATGATAGGAGGAAAAAATTGGGGAAATCTCTTTATAAGGGATTCACATGAGGAAATATAATATTCAAAGGTAGACTCATATTTTTTAAGGGTTTGTTTATTTTTAAATGGCCTTTTCCCTGGACTCATATTATTTTTAAATGTACATTATAAACAGGAAGACCACTAAACTTTTTTAAAGATACAAATAATAAGATAAAATGGGATAATAAAAATTCCTTAGTTAAAAACAGTGATGGAAAAATTTTAAGAAAAGGAATAAGTAGGAAATAGCTAGTAAGACAGCACATTTTACTCCAAGCATATTAATTATCAATATAAACGTGTATGTTCTAAACACATCAGTTAAAGACAGATATTGTCACATTGGATTTTTTTTTAAGCAAGATTCAGTGGTGTCTACACAAAACTCAATTGATACATAAAGGCATAGTTACGTTAAAAGTAAAAGAATGAATACAAATATATCGTGTAACATGCAATAAAGTTAGAATAGACACATTAATTTCAAAGTCAATTTCAGGAAAAGGAATATTATCAGGGATAAAGAGGCACATCATATAATGATAAGAGTTAATTTTCCAAGAAGACATTACAATACTAAATGTGTCAATACAATGTGCCACAAATGGATAGATTTGAAAGGAGAAACAGACAAAGCTACAAGTATAGTTGGAAACTATTCCTTTCTCAGCACCTGCTAAGAATAATAGGTAGTTAGTAGAAAAATGTGGTTTAGTGGTTTAAGCCTTGTGTGACAGATAGATATGGAAGGACAAAGCAGCATATTGGTAGTTCTCAATAGCTCTGGCTACATAAATAGAGCAATGAGATTAGCCATAGAGGTTAAAACTACATGCTTATCCTGTATATTAACACAAACTGGGTCTTGGATATACAGTAGCTTTAATGCTTTATGATCCAGCCTTTCCAGTACAGGCACTTTCTGAAAAACCTTTGTCCTCATTTGGAGCATTTTGTTGTCAGGTTTTTGTGTTTGTTTTTGTGGTATTTGCCTCATCCCACCCCTGAGTTTTCAGGTAGACAGATATGATTCAAAACTCTGTTGTAAGGTGTTTATTGTAGTGGATTAATGGGTTTGCAGTAATAAGTAGTACTTTTCCACTGAAGGGGAGGGCTTGGGAATCCCTGAGACTAGCTAAAGTTAAGTTGTTGGAAGAATTCCTTGATTGGAAATTTTACCTTTGTGTTTTGCTGCTCTGAAAATAACTTGGGGGTGCTCCTGGTTTGTCCATCTACTGCTTTGATTCCTTGGATCCCTCACATTCTCTCACATTAAGAAAAAACAAATAATTGTTGCAGAGGTCTCTGTATTTTGCAGCTGCCCTTATATAAGAAGCACTTTTCCCCCAAAAAAAGAAAACTTTAAAAAAAATAATAGGCAGCAAATCAGTAAAGATATAGATAATGTGCACTATACTATACCAATTTAAATTAAAGTACTCTATTTGCCAACAGAATATACAGTATTTTCAAGTACACATGGAACATTCTTCATAATAGATCATACTCTGAACCATAAAACAAACCTACACAAATTTAAAAGAATTTAAAAATCATACAAAGCACCCAAAATTACTTTCTGATGTCATAAAGTAATTCACCTCAAAATTAATTTTTAAAAATGTATGGGAAATCACCAAACTTTTTAAAAATGTATGTATTATACTTTAAGTTCTGGGGTACATATGCAGATTGTGCAGGCTTGTTGCATAGGTGTACACGTGCCATGGTGGTCGTTTGCTGCATCCATCACCCCGTCATCTACATTAGGTATTTCTCCTAATGGTATCCCTCCTCAATCCCCCCAACCCCCTGCTATTCCTCCCCTAGCCCTCCACCCCCCAGGCCCCAGTGTGGGAAATGACCAAATATTTTGAATTTAAACATTACACTTTGAAAAGCCCATGAGTTAAGAAGGAAGCCTAAATGAAATTTTTAAAATATTGTAACCATAATTAAAATGAAAATAGAACATATTTCTGAAATGCAGTTAAACAGTACTTACAGGGCGGTTTGAGCATTACTTGCTTATTTTAGAAAAGAAGGATCCAAAACAAATAACCTAAGCTTCCACCTTGTGAAACTAGAGAAAGAAACTAAATTAAATTCAAAGGAAGTAGAAAGGAGGAACTATTTAAAATTAGACTATAAATAATGAAATTGAAAAGAGAAGAATAGAGAAATCAACAAAAAAAAAAAAGCTAATTCCTTGAAAAAGATTATTATTAGCATACCTCTAGCAAGACTGACCAAGATAAAAAGAAAGAAGCCACAAGTTAACAATACAAAGAATGAAAGAGGGGACATCGCTACTAACCTCACAGATATTAAAAGGATAATAAGGAAATACTAGGAACAACTTCATGCCTTTGAATGTAATAACTTAGGTAAAATGAACCAATTAAACAACCAAAACACACTGAAGAAAATGAATAACCCAAATATTCCTATATCTATTAATGAAATCGAATTTCTAGTTTAAAACACTTATAAAAAGAAAACTCCAGACCCAGGTGGTTCCACTGGTGAATTATGCTAGACATTTAATGAAGAAATAATACCAGTTCTATGCAATCTCTTTCAAAAAACATTAGAGAACAAACACTTTCTGTTCATTTACTGAATCCAGCATCACCCTATAACTAAATTAGTAAAAAAAAAAAATCCGTAGAAATCTATAGAACAATATCCCTCATGCAAATAGATGCAATAAATACAGCGAATGCTATATTAGCAAATCTAATACATCACGACCACATGGGGTTCATCCCAAAGATGCAATCTAGTTCAATATTTGAAAATCTATGTTCAATAAAAATGGTTAGGAAAACTTGATAACCACATACAAAAGAATGAAGCTGGACACTTCGTTTACACAACATACAAAACTTAACTCAAAATGGATCAAAGGCCTAAATATAAGAGCTAAAACTGACAGTGCGAGTGGCTGCCGCCACGGCGGCGGAGCGAGGTGCCGGGTGCTCCGTTCCGCCCGGCTGCCCCGCCTGGGAGCGGGGTGGGGACAGGCGAAGGGGGGAGCTGCAGGTGGAAAGGGGCGAGCCCCTCTGGCCCCGGACTGGGAAGAGCGGCCGCGGCGCGGGGCGAGGCGGCAGGGCGAGGCAGTGCCATGCTGCCTTTGTGCAAAGTTGGGCGGCGGGCGGCGCGCCCCGCGCAGGGGCCCCGCACGCCCGCGACCGCGCGCAGCCGTGGCTGCTGCTGAGTGGCCGGGGGCCCCCCTCCCCGCTCCCCCCGGCCCTTGAAGGCGGAGAGAGCTCGTGTCTCGCTCGGCTTCAGGGTAAGTCCAGCAGTGAGCAGAGTGTTCAGTTCTTCACTTCCAGAAAGCCAGGCATCAGAATGGTGCCACAGTTGAGGATACTGGGGACCTGGATGCTTGATAATTGAGGTTTTATTTCTAATCTTAGCACTCTGGTGCTGGAAGAAACTTAGCACTCAATAATTGACTTATTGAGGATGAATCAAGGTTCAGAGTTTTATAAATGGACGCTGACATGCACTACGAAAGACCCAGCGTTAAAACCATCAAGTGTGTGGTCGTGGGTGACAACGCCGTGGGGAAGACGCGCTTGATCTGTGCTAGAGCGTGCAACACCACACTTACGCAGTATCAGCTGCTGGCCACCCACGTGCCAACTGTGTGGGCGACTGACCAGCACCGCGTGTGCCAGGAGGTCTTGGAGCGTTCTCGGGATGTTGTTGATGAAGTGAGTGTTTCTCTCAGCCTTTGGGATACTTTTGGCGATCATCACAAAGACAGACACTTTGCATATGGCAGGTCCGATGTTGTGTTCCTCTGTTTTTCGATTGCTAATCCCAGTTCCCTAAATCATGTGAAAACCATGTGGTATCCAGAAATCAAACACTTTTGCCCTCGAACACCCGTTGTCCTCGTTGGGTGCCAGCTCAATCTCCGCTATGCCGACCTGGAAGCTGTTAATCGAGCCAGGCGCCCGTTGGCAAGGCCCATAAAGAGAGGGGATATTTTGCCCCCAGAAAAAGGCCGAGAGGTAGCAAAGGAACTTGGCATACCATACTATGAAACAAGCGTGTTTGACCAGTTTGGAATCAAGGATGTGTTTGACAATGCAATCCGAGCAGCGCTGATTTCCCGCAGGCACCTGCAGTTCTGGAAATCCCACTTAAAGAAAGTCCAGAAACCTTTACTTCAGGCACCCTGCCTACCTCCAAAAGCCCCTCCACCAGTCATCAAAATTCCAGAGTGTCCTTCCACGGAGACAAATGAAGCTGCCTGTTTACTGAACAATCCTCTGTGTGCCGATGTTCTGTTCATCCTTCAGGACCAGGAGCACATCGAATTTACCTTGCTACCTCTTCTTCCAAATTTTATAATCTGTTTTTAATGGAATGTGAAGAATCCTCGAATTTGAGTGAAGGAGCTTGTGACAAAGAGAAGCAGAGCAGAGATTTCCAGGGGCAGATATTGAGTGTTGACCCAGAGGAGGAAAGGGAGGAAGGCCCCCCTAGGACACCTCAGACCGAGCAGTGGAAGTCTTCAAACAAGAGTGTGGTGGAGGCTCTGGGGCTGGAAGCTCAGGATGCAGTTTCCGAGACGCAGACTTTGGCTGGCTGGAGTAAGGGGTTTGTTGGCATGCACAGGGAAATGCAAGTCAACCCCATTTCAAAGCGGATAGGCCCCATGACTGTGGTCAGAATGGACTCTTCAGTTCAGCCAGGCCCTTTTCGGACCCTGCTCCAGTTTCTTTATACGGGACAACTGGATGAAAAGGAAAAGGATTTGATGGGCCTGGCTCAGATCGCAGAGATCCTAGAGATGTTCGATTTGAGGATGAGCCTTCATGAACCAGGAGACTACAAAAGCCTTTCATGTCAGAAAAGCCAACCGGATAAGAGTGTCTCAGCAAGGGGACGTTCTCAGACGTGATATTTAAATTGGATGATGAAGCCATCAGTGCCCACAAGCTGCTGCTGATCTGTAGCTGTGAGTGGATGGCCATGTTCAGGGGATCATTTGTGGAAAGTGCCAACAGTGAGGTGTATCTCCCGCACATAAAGAAGGTATCAATGCAAGCAGTATTGGATTATCTCTATACCAAGCAGTTGTCTCCTAACTTGGACCTGGACCCGCTGGAATTAATTGCCTTGGCAAACAGATTTTGCCTGCCACACTTGGTTGCACTTGCAGAACAGCATGCTGTCCAGGAGCTGACCAAGGCCGCGATGAGTGGCGTGGGCATTGACGGAGAAGTGCTCTCTTACTTGGAACTGGCCCAGTTTCACAATGCCCACCAGTTGGCCGCCTGGTGTTTGCACCACATCTGCACCAACTACAACAGTGTTTGCTCCAAGTTCCGCAAGGAAATCAAATCAAAATCTGCAGACAACCAGGAATACTTCGAGCGGCACCGCTGGCCCCCTGTGTGGTACCTGAAGGAAGAAGATCACTACCAGCGTGTGAAAAGGGAACGAGAGAAGGAAGATATTGCACTAAACAAGCATCACTCAAGACGAAAGTGGTGCTTCTGGAATTCATCTCCAGCAGTGGCCTGAAAAGGAAGAGAGAGAGGAAAAAAAAAATCAGTAACCCGATCCACCACTTTTCAAAGCACTACTGTAAAATTAGTCTTATTAGAGATACGACATAGTTCAGGTTTCAGGCACTGAACTTCCTCCACTTTTGTGCATTTATCTTTGTTAGGATCAAAGCACAAGCTCACCATCCATGAGCCTGGACAAAAGGGAAGCTGACTCTCACTGCATTCCTTAAACTGATACATATTTTTTTTTGTTGTTGTTAGGAGGCTTAAACTTTAGTGTGTTATTTCGTTTCTTTTTATACGAAGAAAAAAATACAGCTTTCATGTTTCTGATTCCAAAATGGAAAATATTTTTATATGGTCTCCTGTATTTTGTTGAAATGAAAATACTGTGTATTACTTTATTTTACAGGCCACAATTGACCATGAAGTCACCCTGTGATTCTCTTTGCCCACGTGACCACCGAGCATTATTACGTAATTAGAGGGTTATCCTTTTGTTGTGAAGGGAAGGGGGGGGACTAAAATCCCCCAAAGTGCAAACTGGAGAGTGTTTAATCTTTGTTCTGCCGAATAACATCGGTGTCATTACCAAGTCAACTCCAAGAACGTGTATTTACAATATTTGCCATGTTAAGTGCCGGTAATTATATGGTTATATGTGCCATGTAAAATATAGTGATATCAAATATTCTGTTGTTTCCAATGTCTAGTTTCAAGAGGATAATCTTTATAATCATTAGAAGGGCTTATTAAATCCCAGCATTATCCAGGGCAAACTCACTGGTGGACCTGAATACATAAGATACCATTAGAGCGCTGGTGTTCAGATTGCTGGATTAGAGTTTATGTCTTTCAGTATTCCTTGAACTTGCCATGCTTCTGCATGCAGATTCTTCACTGACTTGAATCGAGATGGGCAAGGGAAAAGGTCCCTGGACTCCCTCCTGCTGACTACGGGCTTGTCACATCTCACCACCAGAAACAGGCTTCCTCAGGCTTCTCACCTGTGGCCAACTTCACTTGTAAGACCCATATTTTTAACTGTTCCCAGGGAATATTCATGTTGCTGCAGAAGTAGGCTGAGGCAGACCACCCACTTCTGCTGAAATGCACTGGGAGCCTGTGAAAGCACAAAGCTGGAGGCCGGGTGCCTGTGTTCTCCTACATGGAACAGAATCTAATTCCAAGAGTCTAGGAAATGGTGCTATTGTGAGTTAGTTCTGACCCTTTCTCATTCGGAGTTTTCAGTGTTAAACTAGAAAGTGTGAGAGCAGGGAGCTTTCCGTAGGCAGTCAGTCATTGCGTGTCTGTAAATTAAAACGTTACAGCACACACAGAGAGCATTTTAAGGCCACAGCTCCACACCTGCCGTGGGATGTTATGTGGCAGGGGGTGAGGCTCATTCTGTTGGGAGATCAACTTACCGATGCTAAGGGCTGTTGGTTTTGTTTTTATTTTTTCTTCTAGCTTTTTGGAAGATGGAAACGAGACAGTTGAGTCCAAACCCCAATGCTGACAGCCGTATGCATTTAAAAATCTATCTAGATTACAGATGGGCATTCATTACTGGCAGTGGAAACACACCAGATAGAAGATCTTGGAGAGGCCCAGAAATGCATCACCCTGTCATGAAAAAAGAGAAGGCAATAGAGTAGGGATAGTTATAAATGCATCCACCTTAATTTTTTTCAGTAGGCTTGTAAATCTTATTAATGGAAGGAGAAAGGAGACAGAAGGAGGGGATGAATGTCAAGATGCAGAAGAATTGACATGTATCCCATTATAAAATGGTAAAAGTTGAGTTTTCAATGAGTAGTCATAGTTGAATTTTTACAACCAAAGCTCCCGTTTGATTGTAATCTTGCCAAAACGTAATGGACATATAAATGAACTTGGGGTATAAGCAATAATATCCACTAGTGTTGTTATCAGCTACTGTAACCAAGTGGCTGGTTCATTTGGTTGATGCTGATCATGGCCTTTAACCATGGTGGTTTGTTGTGTGTTTTTTATTTCACAAAAAAGCCAATAAAATTGTTTAGCTATTAAAAAAAAAAGAGCTAAAACTATCAAACACTTAGAAGAAAACATAAAGGAAAAGCTTCTTGACATAGGATTTGGCAGTGATTTCTTACATATGACACCAAAAGCACACGCAATAGAATAAAAGGATTAATAAATTGGACCTTGAAACTTTTGTTGAATTAAAGGACACTAAAAGTGTGTGAAAAGACAATGAGAAAAAAATATTTGCAAATCATACATGACATAAGGGGTTAATATCTAGCCTATACCAAGAACTCCAACAACTCAAAATAAAAACAAAAACAGCCTAATTCAAAAATGGGTAGAGGACTTGAATAGACATTACTCCAAAGACAAATAGCCAATAAGCACTAAAAATCTGCTCAGCATCTGTACTAATCAGCCCTTTTATTTTCTGTATTCTGATGATTTGACATCAGGAGCCTTGCTGACCTTGGAGGGACTGCCCCCATAGGGCTAGAAAATTTCTTGAAATAGTAATCAATTTGACAGTGAGGGCACTTTTCAAATACAAATGGACAAGTCTAGAACTCATGCTCCAAACACCTCCTTTATCAGGCTGTCACACTCTGAGCCACTTTCCCTGCACAAAACACCTCAGGGCTGGGTACCAGCAAACTAGGGGAAGTCCCTCTGCCCCGAAGCCTGCTGAAATGATTCAAACTAGCCAATCTTAAGCCTGATTATTGTGTCTTGCCCATTCCCTCCCAAATGAACCACAGTAAAGGCTTGTGCCCATAGTTCCCTTCTCTCCCTCTGCCTCTTGTCTGATCCTGGTGCTTCCCTGTGTGGACCCCATGGTGCGGTATATCCTTTTTTCTTAGTAATAAATTATCTTTTCAGTGGCTGTTGTATCCTAATCTATTGGCCTTACATATCTCAATTTTTCCATTAATACATTATATTTTAAAACATCACTAATCATTAAGAAAATGCAAATCAAAGCCACAAGATACCACCTTGCACCCATCAGAAAAGCTATTATAAAAATTAATTATAAACAGAAAGTAAGTTGATGAAGATGTATAGAAATTGAAACTGTTTTGCATGCCTGGTGGGAAGGTAAAATGGTATAGCCATTGTGATAAACAGCATAGTGTTTTCTCAAAAAACTAATAGAATTACCACATGATCCAGCAATGCCACTTCTAGGTATATACCTGAGATAACTGAAAGCAGCATGATATGGTTAAGCTTTGTGTCCCCACCCAAATCTCATCTTGAACTGTAATCCCCAGGTATTGAGGGAGATACCTGGTGGCAAGTAACTGAATTATGGGGGGGGTCCCCCCATGCTGTTCTTGTGATAGTGAGTATTCTCAGGAGATCTGATGGTTTTATAAATGCTAGTTTTTCTTGTGCTTTTCTCTCTCCTGCCGCCATGTGAATAAGGTCCTTGCTTCCCCCTCACCTTCCGCCATGATTGTAGGTTTCCTACAGCCTCCCTAGCCATGTGGAACTGTGAGCCAAATAAACCTCTTTCCTTTACAAATTACCCAGTCTTGGATATTTCTTTATAGCAGTATGAAACAGATTAATACACAGGGACTCAAACAAATATTTTTACACCAATGTTCATAATAACATTACTAATAATAGCCAAAAGATGGACACGACCCAAATGTTCACTGACAAATGAATGGATAAACAAAATACGATATATACATATAATGGAATATTGTTCAGCCTTAAAACATAATGAAACTCTGATATATGTGGATAAACCTTGAGGACATTTACTAAGTGAAATAAACTAGACACAAAATGACAAATATTTTATGATTCCTCTTAAATGAGATACCTACAATTCATAGTGAAAGTAAGTAGAATAGTGTTTACAGAGGAGTTAGGGGAGGCAGGAATGGGGAGTTGTTCAATGGATATGAAGTTTCAGTTTGAGATGATGAAAGGTTCTGGGGACAGATAGTGTTAACACTCGCACAATAATGTGAATAGGCTTTTTACCACTAAATTGTACACTCAAAAATGATTAAAATTGTAAGTTTATGTTTTGTGTATTTTACCATAAAGAGGAAAAATTTTTTAATCAATGAATGTAATTCACAATATTAACAGACTAAATAAAAATAGCCATTTGATCATATCCATGGGTGCAAGACAGGTATTTGACACAATTCAACATATATTTGTTGTAAAATCTCTTAGCTAATTAATAATAGGAGAAACTTCTAATGTAGGGTATTTAGAAAAACTTACAGCTAACATCACATTTAATGATGAGCTGAGCATGGGAATTCCTATGGTTTTAATGTTTGTTTTTCTCCATAATTCATATGCAAATTTAATTGCCATTGTAACAGTTTTAAGAGAGATTGCTATGTATTTTCAACTTCAAGGGGTGATTAGGCCACAAGGGTATCGCCTTCACGGGCAGGATTGGTACTATTATAAAAAGGCAAGTTTGGCCCTCTCTTGCCCCTTTCTCTCTTCTGCCATATGAGGAAGAGCATTCTGTTCCTCACCCCACCCCATTCCCCAAAGATGCAGCATTCAAGATGCCATCTTGGAAGCAGGGGCCAGAACATTATATCAGACACCAACCATGCCAGGGCCTTATCTTGAACTTCTCAGGCTCCAGAACCATGAAAAATAAACTTCTGTACTTGCTAAAAAAAAAAGCCCAGCCTGAGGTATTCCATTATAGCAGCCCAAAACAGATTAAGATAGCAATGCTTTCTCAGTACTTCTGTTCAACATCATCCTACAAGTCTTGACCAGTAAAATAAAGGAACAGAAAGTCATACAGTCTGAAAAGAAGAAACAAGTGGTCACTATTTGCAGACAAAATGATTATATATGTAGAACATTCCAAACAATGTACCCAAAAAAAAAAACCTTATTTAATTAATAAGCAAGTTTATTAAGCTTTCAGGATAAAAGGTCAATATACAAAAGTCATCTTATTCCTATTTACCAGCAGTGAACAACTGGTAAATAGGAATATTGCCAGCTCTCCCAAATTTCACCAATCTTTTTGTAGATGTAAACAGGCTGATTCTAAAATTTCCATGGAAAGGCAAAGAAAGTAGCCTAGCCAAAACAATTCTTAAAAAGAAAAACAAAATTGGAGAATTTATGAGATTTCAAGGCTTTCTATAAAATTAGAGTAACTCAAACAATATATCTGCAAAGGAATAGACATATCAGGCAACACAAAGAAGAAAGAGTTTTTAAAATGAATTGAAATTTTATTTTTGTATAAAAACCTTTGTGTGAATCTTATGTTACAGGGTTATTAATCAAAATTGTCAAAAATTGGAAACCACCAGCTGCCCTTCCACAGGTGAATAAATAAACACTACTAAGTTAGTGAGTGATAACTTTAAGAGAAACATGTCACTGCAGGCCAGTCATGGTGGCTTGTGCCTGTAGTCCTAGCAGTTTGGGAGGCCAAGGTGGGTGGATCACTTGAGCTCGGGAGTTTGAGACCAGCCTGGGCAACATGGCACAAGAAAAGAAAAGAAAAAAGGAAAGAAAAGAGGAAAAGGAAGGGAAGGAAGGGAAGGAGAAAAGGAAGGGAAAGAAGAAAGGCCAAAACTTAGCTACTTGGGAGGCTGAGGTGGGAGGATCACTTGAGCCCAGAAGTCCAAGCTGCAACGAGCCATCATCACACCACTGCACTCCAACCTCAGTGATATAGTGAGACCCTGTCTCAACAACAACAACAAAAAACCTCACTGCAAACATTTATTAGTTGCTGCACCGACACACACAACGCCAAACTTGGAAGCTGTGGAGAGCCGCTCTGTTGGCACCAGACAAGGTCTCAGCCTTCTGAGAGAAGTGAAGGGTGAGCCTTTCCTTGGAAAGGAATGGAAGGGTTTATCTTTTTAAAACACTTGTTTTTCTTAAAAACTTAAGACATTTATAATTTAAATTTTTAAAATTTAGATATTATTTTAATTGCTTAGTGTTGAATGAATCCTTTTGAAAATTATTGATTGTAATGTTAGTGCCATGGATATGTCCTTACTTTGTTGCGGTGCCTCTTATTGTTCTAATGAGGTTACTGAAGGTTCTGTTTCCACTGCTTTAAAAGTCAGTTGATACACACTACGTTCTTTTTCTTGCAGTTGCACTTTTACTGCACCAGGATAAATTTTTAAATATTTAGTCATAGTATATATAGTAAATATAGACATTGTTACACATTTTCAATTGTTTTGTGATCCTTACCATAAATTATTGAAATGAAAGTTGGAATAGTTTCTTTAGGAAAACAAATGTATAAATGTCAGAAAAAAAATAAAAGAAAATACACTTAGAAAACCTAGAATTATTAAATTTTTAAAAACAAATGTTAGTCTTTTTCTCCAGTATCTATTAGTGTTTTTCAGTGTCAACAGTAAAGTTTTATCCCTTGATTCACATAGAGAGCACTAGTTTACTTCTACCATTAATCCCTTTTTTCTTGCTTATCAAAACTTATTCTTATTGCCATATAAGATAACCTGTTAGAAAATATCAACCGTGTGTGTGAGTGTGTATTACTAAAAAGAGTCATAAAATAACGGTGCTGGGAGGTTCCTAATTTGGTTCCTGATTTCAGAAGTATACCACCTTTGGGAGGCAGAGGCGGGTGGATCACGAGGTCAAGAGATTGAGACCATCCTGGTCAACGTGGTGAAACCCTGTCTCTACTAAAAATACAAAAATTAGCTGGGCATGGTGGCGTGCGCCTGTAGTCCCAGCTACTCGGGAGGCTGAGGCAGGAGAATTGCTTGAACCCAGGAGGCGGAGGTTGCGGTGAGCCGAGATCGCGCCATTGCACTCCAGCCTGGGCAACAAGAGCGAAACTCCGTCTCAAAAAAAAAAAAAAAAAAAAGAAGTATACCACATGAGGTTTAAGCAAGCTCATTTCTAGAAGATGCATAATTTGTGGCTAATGGTTTTCTTATTTGGGATTGTGTATTCTTCAGGTATTGTGTTATACTGAACAGCTTACTTTTTTTTTTTTCCCCAGAGATAAACTCTGAGGATCACAAATATTATTCTTTTATGTTAATAATGCATTCCATTTTCTAATATTTGTTACATTTTACAGCTTTATTCACAGAGCTGTTTATATATTTTTGTGGCAGCTGTAAAAGGCACACTTGTAACACGACAATCCAAATTTTTCCCTTTATAAACTTTATATTACAAAATTTTCCAACACATAGTCAATAAGCACAAGCATGTTATACAAGTATTCTTAACATTTTGCCATACTTGCCATTTTTAATTATTTTTAAAAAGAACTGATAAATGGGCCGGGCGTGGTAACTCACGCCTGTAAACCCAGCACTTTGGGAGGCCGAGGCGGGCAAATCACTTGAGGTCTTAGGGGTTCGAGACCAGCCTGGACAACATGGTGAAACCCTGTCAAATTAGCTGGGCGTGGTGGCGCGCGCTTGTAGTCCCAGCTACTCGGTCGGGAGGCTGAGGCAGGAGAATCGTTTGAACCCGGGAGGCAGAGATTGCAATGAGCCGAGATCGTGCCACTGCACTCCAGCCTGGACGACAGAGCGAGACTCCATCTCATAAAAAAGAAAAAAAACCCAAAAACATAATATACATAATAATATATGTACATATATTACAAACATAATGCGATCCTAAACCCCTCTTTATGAATAAGCAAGATAACCTACATGATCTCAATGCTGCCACAGTTACTTTCCTTAATAATTCTAATTTCCAGTCCGTATACAAGTTTTCCCAATTGTTTTCAAAGGTCTTCCACGGCTCTTGTTTTCTGCAACCACACGCTGCATTTGCTGTTACGTCATCAAGTCTAACCCACAACCTCCAGGGCTCTGACAGAACCCGGGCTCCGGTTACCAGGACAGTCCATGTTATTTCTCCGTAAATCCTGACGGGGAAACAAAAACAAAAACGCAGCGAGCTGGCGCGGTACTTAGCAGAAACGCAGCCTTGCAAGTTACGGGTTACCGCGCAGCATGCTGGGAACGGAAACGCTGCGTTTTCGTCTGCGCATGTGCAGTCAGCCCCACTTTCCAGCTATCCGGTCTCGGTGGTGCTGGTACGGAGGATTTGCAGCTCAGGTGAGAGCGTGGAACGTCCGCGCGGCTTGAGGACCTGCAGGGAGGGATGGGCTAGTGTCCAGGGGGTGGGAACGCGACGTCCCGGGAATTCCCCCAAAGCAAGCCCTCCGCTTCCTGTGCCCGAGCTGGGCCCGGACCTCAGCCTGAGGGGGGCCGAGGGGGCGGGCTCCGGGGGTGTAGGAGGGGCTACGTCCTTGTTGGCAGATGCTCGGTGCGGGCCGAGATGTGGGTGCCAGAATGCAGCCAGGCGTCAGAAAACGCGGTGCTGGCGTCAGAAAACGCGGTGCTGGCGACAGTAGGGGAATGCGCGTTTATTGTATTGATCATGAACCTGCCACAAAGCGCGTACGGCCCGTGGGTCTGTGTTGAAAGCCCGAGCCTAGGAGCTAGAAGGACCTGGTGAATTTGGGCTCTGTCACTAGAGCGTTTGAAAATGAGAATATTAGTAAAAAATGCTTTGTGTCGTTCAGAGATAAGGCATCACCTGTAAAGCATTTAGCTAAGTGCTAGTTACTAAGCAGCATGTAAAGATAGATTCCCGTTGTATTTGGAAGACACTTTGTTCTTTTCATGTAGTATTTCGTTTAATTCTCACAACCACCCTGTTTATATCATTAAAAATGAAGAAGGAGAGGTGAAATGATAGAAACAAGCTCACAAACGATGAGGGGGCTAGGATGCCAGTACAGATACGCTTTGCTCCTCAAATCAGGCTGCTTGTAACGGCCTACCTACCTAACCCAGCGTTGCACCCTTCACAGCACTAGGTGAATGACTTGTCCCCAAAACCCCAGGACCAGGATTGTGAAGTCAACGTGGACAGAATCTTACCATGTGGCAAGTGTATTTGTTGTGGGATTTCTGGGATGTCTCCAGAGCCTTTGAGTTAGACTGAAGCTCCTGCCACCTCCTGTGCTGTCCCTGCTGTCTCTGTCTTTAGAAGTCAGTCTGATATTCTAGGGCAGTGAAATTGAGTCACATAGGTAATTTTAAGTGTTAAACTAGTAGCTACATGAAAATCTAAAACATGAAATTAATTTTGAGAACTTTCTGTGGTTTTCTCAGTGTATGCAAAATTTTGTTTCAACATGCGGCCCTAGCCAGATTTCAAGCGCTCAGTAGCTGATGTGACTAGAGGCTGTAGTCATTAATAGCGGGTTCTAATGAATGCCAAGAGAATCAGATTTAAGGCCTTACATCAGTTGTTCTTAACCAGGAGGATTTTGCTCCCCAGGGAACTTTGGAAATGTCTGGAGACTTTTTTTTTTTTTTTTTTTGAGACTGAGTCTTGCTCTGTTCCCCAGGCTGGATTGCTGTGGTGTGATCTCCGCTCACTGCAACTCTGCCTCCCAGGTTCAAGCAGTTCTCATCCCGCAGCCTCCTGAGTAACTCCTGAGCATGCATTGCCACGCCTGGCTAATTTTTTGTATTTTTAGTAGAGATGGGGTTTTACTATGTTGACCAGGCTGGTCTTGAACTCTTGACCTCAGGTGATCCGCCCCCTTGGCCTCCCAAAGTGCTGGGATTACAGGCGTGAGCCACCACACCCGACCTGGAGACATTTCTGATTGTCACAACAGGGAGAAGGGGTGTCCTAGTGTCTAGTACATGTTTAGAAATGCTCCTAAATGTCTTACAATGCGTAGAACCACTCCTTATGTCAGAGAATTGTCCAGCCCAAAATGTCAGTCAGTCATACTGAGGTGAAGAACACTGCTTTCCATGAAAGTTTCAACTAAAATAAATTACCCAGGCCTCAGCCCCAGCTTCTCTGGAGCAAAGCAGGTCTTTGTATTGCAGGAAGGAGGGAGCCCCAGGAACAGGAGTCCAGCCAAAGAACTGCCCTCTGACAGAGACCTCCTCACCAGGGCTTCCAAACAGATGCGGAAGAATCCAAAAAGGAGCAGATCTTGATTTGCCACACCAGCAGCAGTTCTTCAAACCCTTGCCTAGAGAGCGCCAGGCTTGGTGATGTCGCCACATCCAGAAGCCATCACAGATGGTGTCACACTGAACGCTGCGGGCCAACTTGCAGAAAGTGGTGAGCTGGCGTTGAGAGGGATGGGTGACTGTCCAGCTGCACAGGAAAAGCCACATTACTGGAGGGCTTTTCTCCATGGTCTCCAAGGAAGGCATAACCAGCCAGGGCTGTCTCTAATTCTGTCTCTAATCTTCCTCACAGAGCCCCCGTTTTTTTCATTCTTGACTCACTCTTCCCAGATTCTGAATCACTTTCACACAACATCCACCACATGTAGCATCTAGAGATTTACTAAGGTTGCCTCTGTCCTGAACCTGTAGAATCACAAAATGGTAATACAGGAAAGGCTTTCTATTTCTGACTCTTTTAAAACCTTAAAAAAGTATTGAACCTAGGATGAATGGTTTTGTCCGTGGTCACAAAGGACAGAGCTTGAAGCAAAGCACAGTGCCGTTCGCTCTGTCACAGGTGAGTCACCAGAAGTATCTTATCAAAAGTCTTTTTGAGAAACTGTAAGTTAGAACAAAAAGATTTTAAAATAGTCTGTTTTTCAGCATCTCATTTTTTTTTTCGGTCTTGTGTTTTCTGTTGGTGTAAATAATATAAACAGAATATGAATATTAATCCTGTTTTAGTTTTTTGTTAATTAGTCAAAAAAGACATATATTTTAAATAAATCAGTATGAAAGCCATCTACAATCGCCTGATGAAAAACAGCAAAGGGCCAGACGTGATGGCTCACCCCTCCAATGCCAGCATTTTGGGAGGCCAAGGTGGGTGAATTGCTTGAGGTCAGGAGTTTGAGACCAGCCTGGGCAACATGGCGAAACCCCGTCTCTACAAAAAAATACAAAAATTACCCAGGCATGGTGGCGGTTGCCTGTGATCCCAGCTACTCAGGAGGCTGAGGTGGGAAAATCCCTTGAACCTGGGAGGTGGAGGTTGCAGTGAGCTGAGATCATGCCATTCCACTCCAGCCTGGGCAACAGAGCCAGATCCTGTCTCAAAAAAAAAAACCCAGCAAGGTTTCATCCACATGATCATATTAAAGATGCATATATTTAGGGGATGCTTTCTCTTTAGTCCCTTCTTAAGGGTCAAAGGAACATTTTTTTGTAGAGAGGTCTTTTCCTCAGCTGGTGTGATGACATTGGTAGGCAGGTAAGATAGAGGCTGCTCAGATCTCTCATGATTCCTTCCTCACCTTCAGGTTATCCTTTACGCTTCTCCACACTCTTCGAGGAGCAGCAGAAAATGAACATATCTCAGGTGAGTTATTTACTAACACCTTTTTCATCATGGATTTTAAGGGTCCACATATTAATGTGGAAATGTAGAAATAGATTAAAATCGTCCAAGGAATGTATAGAAAAGCAGGGCAGTAGCACAGCAGAATTGGCATGTGGAAAGGTGCAGGTCCCCTGATGTTACAGATTTTCCAAAATGGAACTGCTGTTTTCATTATTTCTGTTAGCCATGGCAGCGAGTCAGACAGACGATATTTGCATTGATGAGAAGCTTAAACTGGACTGATTCCTCGTGGAATCTAGAGTTATCAAAGTCAGGAAAAATGTCTTTGTTGGTCTTCATGTAAGTGTCAGTGCAAATCTTTCTAATAACAGCCCTGAAATAAATGCAGTGTGTTGCTTCTGTTTTTTCCTCGTGGAATTAGAGGGCTTAGTGCCAAACTCAAGCATTTATTAGTACAGTTTTTCAGGTAATGGAAACAGAGGTTCAGGTAGACAGATTGTCAAAGAAAGGGCGGATTGGTGGTGTAGGCTCCAATGATTAGAGGTGGAGTGTTTAAAAGGATTTTGTCCTGAAAAACAGATGAGGTTTTTGTTGTTGCAGTATAGGAGTTTACTGCATTTTGAGAGTGGGCTAAACAAAGCATGCAAGCTCCAGTAAGAATCTTTGCCCATTGCAGTTTGAACTTCCTCTTAGGGAATAATAAGAGAGGGGATGGAAATAAAGGTTAGAGCCAGACTAAGGATATTAGTTTGCTAGGGCTGCCATAATAAAGAACCACAGACTGGGTAGATTAAACAGCAATTTATTTTCCCACCATTCTGAAGCCCAGAAGTCTGAGATCAAGATGTCAACAGGGGCCAGGCATGGTGGTTCCTGCCTGTAATCCCAACACTTTGGGAGGCCAAGGCGAGTGGATCACTTGAGGTCAGGAGTTTGAGACCAGCCTGGCCAACATGGTGAAACTCTGTCTCTACTAAAAATACATAAGTTACCCAGGCATGGTGGTAGGCCCCTGTAATCCCAGCTGCTTGGGAGGCTGAGGCAGGAGAATCGCTTGAACCTGGGAGGTAGAGATTGCAGTGAGCCGAGATCACGCTACTGCACTCCAGCCTGGGTGACGGTGTGAGACTCTATCTCATTTAAAAAAAAAAAAAAAAAAGGATGTCAACAGGTTTGGTTCTTTCTGAGAGCTGTGAGGGAAGGGCCTCGTTCTGTGGCTTAGATGTCTATCCTCACATCATCTTTCCTCTGTACGAGTCTATGTCCAAATTTCTTTTTCCTGTAAGGAATTGAGAATTTGTTCAAATATAGAAAGATACAAAGAAATAATATATAAATATTATATATATATGGAAGGTTCCTACCTTCCCAAATTACCAACTATATATATTTTGTTAGATTTTTCTTTCTCTTGTACGTCTCTTCTTTCCTTTTTGAAACTTAGTTCTTTAACTGAGATGCAGTTCTAATACTAGTAAAGTGCACTCTTAAGTGTGTAACTGGATGGATTTTTACATATGTATACTCATGCAATTTAGCACCCAGATTAAGATAGCACAGCTGCTTCCCTCTACGGGGACAACTCTGGTGGGCAGTCTTGCCAGCAAGAGGGTTCCAACCTGAGTGGAGGGTGCGCAAGAAATAAAGGGAGACAGAAAGCGAGGTCAGGAGGGTTGAAGAATTTTTGCTCCAACAACCACTTTATTTTAGCAGTTCAGTATTTATACCTTTTCTGGGCATTCTCTTACGACAGTGTTGCAATCAAGGGAAACATCATGTGCTCTAACCTTTCAGGAACTACAAAGTAACAATCACCATCTGTGCTCTCAATGCTTATACAGAGTGCTCCTAAACATGTCTGTGCTACCTCCTTGTTTCTAGTGAAGGCCATCGATCTTGCATTATCTTTTAACCCAGTTCTCCTTTCATCCTACTCATCTGGTCTCGAGTTCCTTCCCTCTGGGGGCTCTGCAACTGGGCTCAACCTCCCCTATTGTGAAACTCGCTTTGCAAGACTTCACAAGGGAGGGCTCCCAACAGACAACCACTGTTCTGACCTCACATGTTAGGAAAAAAGATAAATTCATTTTTTAATATTGTACCAGTGAAATCATAAAAAGTGTACTCTTTTTCAATTTTCAAGGGAATGGGAGGTCTGGCTTTACATAACACTTTTTGGATTCATCAGGTTTGGTAGATATCTTAATATTTCCCTGTTACCACTGGGCTGTATTTCATTATTTGAGTAGACCATAATTTATTTCCACATTCTCCTCTTAGTGCATGTTTTTCATTTGTTTTTCCTGTTTGAGGCTATCAGGAGTAAGGCTGCTGTGAATATTCTTTTGTGTCTTTTGGTATGTCCTCATTGCTTTTGGAATATACCTAGAAATGGAATTGCTGCTTCATAGAATAAACATATGTTCAGCTTTAATACATACTATGAGTAGCTTGCCTAAATGGTTCAATCAGTTTACATTCCCACTAGCATTCTAGCTGTACCAGATTCTGACCAACACTTGTTACTATCAGTCTTTTTGTTTTTAGCCATTCTGGTGGCTATATAGTGTGGTATCTCATCAAAATTTATAATTTGCTTTTCTGTGATAAATACTAATGTTGGGCACCATTGTTTGTGTTTTGGCCATTTAGACATCCTTTCCTTTTATGTATTATGTAAAGTACCTATTCAATTCTGTTTTAATTGGGTTATTTGCTTTTTTTAAAGCAGAAATTATTTCAATATTATCAGAACATGTTTTTTGCCATGCATGCATTACTAATGTCCTTGGATTCTGTGGCTTGCCTATTCATTTTTTAAACAATATCTTTGACAGCAAAGTTTTTACATTTAATAAAGGTCAGAATTGTCTTTTCTTTACTGGCAGTTCCTTGTGTACCATATTTGAAAGCTCTTTCCCTACTCGAAGATCATACAGATATTCGCTTGTATTGTTACTACATACTTGTTTATTTTAGCTTGGTGCCGCAATTGCTTCCTTGAAGCTTGCTGCAAAACTTAATGAAGAGTTAGCTTTTGTGTTTGGTATAAGGTGAGTGTCACGGTTCATATTTCCGTATGGATATCCAGTTGCTCTAGCACCATTTGTCGGAAAGGCCATCCTCTGTCAACTGAATTGCAGTCGTGTCTTTTGTCAGTCAAGTGACCTGTATGCAGGTCTAATGTAGACTGTATATTTTCTTCCTTTGGTCCAATTATTTGATCTTTCTGCTAGTACTTCATTGTCATAATTACTGTTCCTTTATAATAAGTCAGGAATTTATAGTGAATTTATTTACAGTTTTTGGTCCTTTTTATGTTCATGGAAATTTTATCGGTTTTCATAGAAAATCCTGATGGAAGGTTTTTCAGAGTAGAGGTTAAGTCTTTCACATCTTTTATTAGATTTATTCCTAGGTATTTGATCTATTTTGATAATAGCACAAATGACTGCTTTTTAAATGTCATTTTCCACTTTCTTGTTAGTTTATTAAAATACAATGAATTTTTTAGTATTGATCTTATACCTAGGCATTTTACAAAATTTACTCATTCTAATAGCTTATCTGTGTATTTTTTCGGATTTTAAATATACAAAATTTTTTTTGCAGTAAAGACAATTTTATTTCTTTCTTTACAGTTTTTATATCTTTAATTTCGTTTTAGCCTTATTGCTAGGACTTCCAGTAAAATGTTTAGTACAAATGGTGATAATAGAAATCCTTGTCTTATACCTCACCTGAGGGGTAGTCAGTATTTCACCATTGAGTCTTATTTTAACTACATGTTTTTTTAAATATGTCCTTAATTAGAATAAGGAAGTTCCTTTTCTGTTTTTAATTTTCTGGGATTTTCTTTTTTTTTTTTTTTTTTTTTTTTTTTTTTTTTTTTTTTTTTTTTTTT
>PVKV010020677.1:0-39283 GCA_004027835.1 Alouatta palliata
GGCGGGTGTTGAACAATGAGAACACGTGGACACAGGGAGGGGAGCATCACACACTGGGATCTGTAGGGGGGAACTAGCGGAGGGACAGCGGTGGAGAGGTGGGGAGTTGGGGAGCGATAGCATGGGGAGAAATGCCAGATATAGGTGATGGGGAGGAAGGCAGCAAACCACACTGCCACGTGTGTACCTATGCAACAATCTTGCATGTTCTTCACATGTATCCCAAAACCTAAAATGCAATAAAATATATATTTAAAAAATACAAAAATTAGCTGGGCATGGTGGTGCATGCCTGTAATCCCAGCTTCTCTGGAGGCTGAAGTGGAGAATCGCTTGAACGCAGGAGGCAGAGGTTGCAGTGAGCCAAGATAGTGCCATTGCATTCCAGCCTGGGCAACAAGAGTGAAACTCCGTCCCTCCCCCCAAAAAAAAGACAAAATAAAACAAAAAAAAAAATAAAGAGTTGAGGTCAGTGGGAAGAAATGCTGGAGTTAAGATAAAGGGATTCTGAAAGAGGAGGTTCTTGTTACATAGATAAGCCTCCAGGAAGCAGCCCTCAGAGAGAGATACCTTCAAAGTCTGATACCTTCAAAGGTATCAGACTCTCATTGAATCTCTCCTAAATCTGAGAAAGTCCTGGCTACATTAATGGAGATTCTCTACGGATGCAAATTTCCCCCACAGGAGGAGACAGCTTTGCAGGGCCGTTTCAAAATATTGTCAAATAAATATATTTTGGGGTAAAATATTTTGATTTCCTTCAGGGTCTGCTATCTGTTATGTGATATTGTACCAGAGTTAGGTAGGAATTTGGTATCTTATTGCTGTAAAAAGTCTGTTTTGTCAATGGGCTGGGCATGGTGGCAAGCGCCTGTAGTCCTAGCTACTCGGAAGGCTGAGGCAGGAGAATTGCTTGAACCCAGGAGGCGTAGGTTGCAGTGAGCTGAGATTGCACCACTGCACTCCAGCCTGGTGCCTGGCTACAAAGCAAGACTCCGTCTCAAAAAAAAAAATAAATAAATAAATAATAAAAGTCTGTTTTGTCAGTCTTATGATCTCTATTTTATTTATTTTTATTTTATTTTATTTTTGAGACAGAATTTTACTCTTCTTGCCCAGGCTGGAGGGCAATGACACTATCTCGGCTCGCTGCAACATCCGCCTCCCAGGCTCAAGAAATTCTTGTGCCTCAGCCTCCAGAGTAGCTGAGACTACAGGCATGTCCCACCATGCCTGGCTAATTTTTTGAATTTTTTGTAGAGATGGGGTTTCATCATGTTGGCCAGGTTGGTCTCGAACTCCTGACCTCAAGAGATCCACTTGCCTTGGCCTCCCAAAGGGCTGGGATTACAGGAATGAGCCACTATTCCCGGCTAGAATAAATATTTTTGCTTTGGGCCAACAGGCAAAATCGAGGGTATTAAGTAGGTAAGCACATAACAAGAAATAAAACAAACTTCCATAGTTTTTGGGGACTGTTATTGATAGAATGTAAAAGTTAATTTATGGACACTGAAAGTTAAGTTTCATACAATTTTTATGTGTTATGAAATATTATACTTTTGATTTTTTCAATGATCTATTTATTTATTTTTTTAGACAGAGTCTCGCTCTTTCACCCAGGCTGGAATGCAGTGGCATGATCTTGGCTCACTGCAACCTCCACCTCCCGGATTCAAGCGATTCTCCCACCTCAGCCTCCCAAGTAACTGGGATTACAGGCACACGCCACCACATCCAGCTAATTTTCTTGTATTTTTAGTAGACATGGGGTTTCACCATGTTGGTCAGGCTGGTCTTGAACTCCTGACCTCAATGATCTGCCTGCCTAGGCCTCCCAAAGTGCTGGGAGCCAGCGCACCTGATCTGATATTTTTTCAATGATTTAAAAATGTAAAAACGATTCTTTTTTCAAGGATTATATAAGGTCAAGTGCTAGGCAAAATTTGGGCTATGGGCTGTAGTTTGCCAACCCCTGGTCTAGATCTGCCCTGTTCATCACAGTAGCCACTGGCCACATGCAGCTATTGAGCACTTGAAATGTGGCCAGGGACAGTCATGATGGCTCACACCTGTAATCCCAGTGCTTTTGGAGGTTACTGTGAGAGAATGGCTTGAGTCCAGGAGTTTCAAGTTACAGTGAACTATGATTGCAACACTGTATCCCAAACCTGGGTGATAGGGAAAGAAAGAAAAACAAAGTAAGAGAGAGAAGAAAGAGAAAGCGAGAAAAGAGAGAGAGAGAGAAAGAAAGAAAGAAAAGAAAGCGAGAGAAAGAAAGAGAGAAGGGGGGAGGAAGGGAGAAAGAAATGTGGCTGTACTGGATGAAAATATGCTTAGGTGTAAAATACACATTAGATTTTGAAGCCAGTACAGAAAACAAAATATCCCAATAACTCTTTGTTTATTATATTTTGGATCTATCAGAATAAATAAAAAATATTTTTAAAATTAACTTCACCCTCCTCCCGTTTTTTTTTACTTTGTCTTAGTCCACTTACTGTTGTTACAATATCTGAGACTGGATAATTTATAAAGAAAAGAGGTTTACTTAGCTCACGGTTCTGCAGGCTGGGAAGTTCAAGATTGGACAGTTGTGTCTGGCAGCTTCTGGTGAGGACTTTGTGTTGCATCAAAACATGGCAGAGAAATGGAAGGAGGACCAGGTGCACGGGGGAAAGGCGGAAAACATGAGGGGCAACCTTGCTTTATGACAACCCAACTCTAAAGGTAACTGATCTAGTCCCAAGAGAATGAGAACTCACTTCCGTGGACTGCATCAATATCCCTTCATGAAGGTAGATCGCTCATGACCCGAACACCCCTGAAAGGTCCCACCACCTCTCAACACCATTATGTTGGCAGTTAAATTTCAACATGAGTTTTGGTAGGGACAAACCACATCGAAACCATAGCACTTTCTCACTTTTTAATGTGGCTATTAGAACAATTTACATGATACATGTGTTTGCTCTTGTGGCTTGCATCTATATCTGCTGAACAGTGCTGCTCTAGTAGTGACGCTGGAGTGCCCAGAGTGAGATGACCCCCAATTTGTCTTGGGAGAAGTGGAAGGGCGTGGCCTGGTGTTCAGGAGCGGAGTGTGGGGCCACGGAGGGACAGCCAGATTTCATTAAGGGGAGGTGGAGGAGCAGGGTTCGGGGGGGCACACACTGAGGAAGCTTCTGTAGCAGTGAGTTGAGGGAGTGGTGTGGGCTTTGTGGGTAGGGGACTGAGCTGTTTGGGGTATCTGTAATTGGCTGTGCAGCAAGGCAGGTGGCAAGAAGCAAGACGTTGGCTGCACACAGTGGTGCATGGCTGTAATCCCAGTACTTTGGGATACTAAGGTGGGAGGACTGCTTGGGGCTGGGAGTTAGAGACCAGCCTGATCAACATAGTGAAACCCTATCTCTATAAAAATAAATAAATAAATAAATAAAATTTAAAAAGCAAGATGTTGGCCGGGCACGGTGGCTCACGCCTATGATTCCAGCGCTTTGGGAGGCCGAGGTGTTGAGGCGGGTAGATCATGAGATCAGGAGTTCAAGACCAGCCTGGCCAAGATGGTGAAACTCTGTCTCTACTAAAAACTACAAAAGGCTGTGCATGATGGCTCTCGCCTATAATCCCAATACTATGGGAGGCCGAGGTGGGTAGATCACAAGATCAGAAGTTCAAGACCAGCCTGGCCAAGATGATGAAACCCCGTCTCTACTAAAACTACAAAAATTAGCCGGGCACAGTGGCAGCCGCCCGTAATCCCAGCTACTCGGGAGGCTGAGGCAGGAGAATTGCTTGAACCTGAGCGGCAGACATTGCAGTGAGCTGAGATCACGTCACTGCGTTCCAGTCTAGTGATAGAGTAAGACTCTGTCTCAAAAAAAAAGAAAAACTATAAAAATTAGCTGGGTGCGGTGGCAGGTGCCTGTAATCCCAGCTACTCGGGAGGCTGAGGCAGGAGAATCACTTGAACCTGGGAGACAGATGTTGCAGTGAGCTGACATTATGCCACTGCACTCCAGCCTGGGCAACAGAGTGAGACTCTGTCTCAAAAAAAAAAAAAAAAAAAGCAAGATGGTGCCAAGTAATTGGCTGGGTGGTGAGTGTGAAAGAAAGAGACCCTCCTGAAATACCACAGGAGGGAAAAAAAGAAAGAAAGAAAGAGACTCGCTGGGTGTGGAGGCTGAGGCAGGAGAATCGCTTGAACCCAGGAGGCAGAGGTTGCAGTGAGCCGAGATCACACCACTGCACTCCAGCCTGGGCAACAGAGCAAGACTCTGTCTCAAAAAAAAAAAGAAAAAGAAAAAGAAAAAGAAAAAAAGTAAAAAAAGAAAGAGACCCTGCCCTGGGGGATTTCCATCTCTTACCGACGTGGATCAGCACACAGCATGTATCTGTCTTCCACTCCAAGCCTACATCCTGCCCACTATTGGAGAAGAGCTCTGACCAGTTCACCGGCAGAATGTGAAAATTGTATGTTAAGACATGCATGGCATGAAGCCCTAAGAAGCCAAGAATCCTTTCTTTTCACAGAGAGAGAAGGCCTGTGGCTGTTTGCCACAGTTGACCGGAGGCTGTCTCTGTCCTCAACACCCTGCCTGCTGCGGCCTCCTCTGCCCTGCCTGGGTCTGGGCCTGTGCTGGGAGCAGCCAGAGCTGGGGCTCCTTGCGCTTCCTGTTCACACCCACTGAGCCAGCTTTGCCTTCCCCTCTGCTATGCAGGGAGAAGGGAGGTGGGAGGTGCGGAGGGGATGGTCCTGTCTGTGGCTTCCTGTTTCTCAGCTGGCAGGAGTAAGTCAGGCTTTCTGTGTCTATGTCTCTGTGGTCTTTCAGAGCTCTTGGGTAGGAAGATGAAAACCTCAGAGGGCCTCTTGCCTCTTTCACTTGGGTCTGATCAAGCTGTGCGGTGGAGGAGCTGAAAGGACCTGGCATAGGGAGGCGGGAAGCCCAGCTGTGCTCTCCCTGCCAGCCTTTGTTACCAAGGGGTTTGGACTTGATCTTGGAAATGAATCATCTCTTGATCCTTCTCTAGCCCCTATGGACAAATATACTAGAAGAAATGATCGAGACATTGGTACCCCCAGCAGGAGGCATACCCAGGAAGCGAGGGGTGGGGAGGCATACCCAGGAAGCGAGGGGTGGAATGGTTTCTCCTTGAGAGAAGCAAGCTTCTGAGTTGAAGGCCCTCCACCAACCAGTCCTGGTCCAGTGGTCCAGCATTATTGCCCATCCTGCTCCATGCATGGAGTCAGGGTAGTCGCCACACACAAACACAATGTGCTGCCAACGCACCCTCCTCCATGTCTCTCATCGACCCCTCCTTCCCAGCTCCTCCCCTGGCCCACTGCTATAGCAGTATTCACTGACTTCCAGTGTCCTGTAGGATACATCTGAACCCTTTGTCATGGCACCCAAAGCCCCTGCCCAGCCGTGCAGTCCCAGCTCCTGTCCATCATGTGGAGCAACTTGCAGTTCTCCAAGCAGACTCTGCTTTCTCAAGCTTAGAGCCTAAGCTGTGTCTTCTCCTCTGCCTGCACCTCTTCTTTCCCATCTCTGCTGGAGAGCCCCTGCTCAGCTTCAGTAAAGATATTTAAGGGACAGTTACGCATGAGGGTTTAGAGTTCAGAGACCCAGTCTGTCCTGGAGGTCAAGGGCATGCTACTGGCTGTTGAAGCCTCAATGATTCAATCGAGTGAATACAGGAGTGAGTAGATGAATTGCTGTGGAATCAGAAAGTGTTGAGGCTCAGGCCTGGTGCAGTGGCTCATGCCTGTAATCCCAGCACTTTGGGAGGCTGAGGTGGGCGGATCACCTTAGGTCAGGAGTGAGAGACCAGCCTGGCCAACATGGTGAAACCTCTTCTGTACTAAAAATACAAGAATTGGCTGGGCATGGTGGTGGGCACCTCTAATCTCAGCTACTTGGGAAGCTGAGGGAGGAGAATTGCTTGAACCCAGGAGGCAGAGGTTACAGTGAGCCAAGGCACTCCAGCCTGGCCACTGCACTCCAGCCTGGGCCACAGAGTAAGACCCTGTCTAGAAAAAAAAAAAGAATAGAAAGAAACTGAGGCTCAAAGAGAGAGTCCCGCAGGTCCACACTGACCTAGTGGCAATGCAAAGGCATAAACATAAACAAAAGAGCCTCTTTTTAGGAACCACTGCCGCTTCTCAGAGGGAGACAGACATTTCCCAGTTTCATAGGCTTTCTCCCCACCTAGTCTGCAGTAGTGAGTCCTAAAATCTGTCCCTGTTCCAATGACTGGTGCCCAGAATGCTTTATAAAAGTGAGAGTCCAGACTGGGTGCAGTGGCTCACACCTGTAATCCCAGCACTTTGGGAAACCAAAGTGGGTGGATCATGAGGTCAGGAGTTTAAGACCAGCCTGGCCAAGATGGTGAAACCCCATCTCTACTAAAAATACAAAAATTAGCTGGGCATGGTGGCGGGCAGCTGTAATCCCAGCTACTTGGGAGGCTGAGGCAGAAAATTGCTTGAACCTGGGAGGCGGAGGTGGCAGTGAGCCAAGATCGCACCACTGCACTCCAGACTGGTCGACAGAGCAAAACTCTGTCTCAAAAAAAAAAAAAAAAAAAAAAGTGAGAGTACAGCTCCAGGGGCCAGGGAGTCCAAAGTTTCAAAAACTACACAGGTCAGTGTCGTGAACGAGGCCAGGCCCCTGTATGAGCTTTGTAAGCTCTCAAGGAAACTGCAGGATTAGGGTTTTGAATATGAATCACATTATTTCTTTAAGGTCTGATTCCAGAATGGGGTTCTAGCCATTTCTGATTGGTTTCCGGTGGGCAGAGGCTGCCTCTGAGACTCAGCAGGGCTCGGGGTGGCTGTTGCAAGAATGTGTGATTTTAGGGAGGCTGCCGGCAGGGTGTCTCTACAGATCTCTTACTCGTCTGTTTCGAGGATTTGACTTGAGACATATTGTTGGGGGCGATCAGCAGGCAAAGAAGTGTTCCCTCGGATGCTTCTATTGTTGCTGTTGGTAGCAGTCACAGGTCTCACTTACATCGGGCACTGTTCTAAACCCTTAGCTCCCATCCTCCCAGAACCCTGCAGAACTGTGGAGAGACAGGTGCCATCTGCCTTTTTTATTTTTATTTTTTTTAGATGGAGTCGTACTCTGTTGCCCAGGCTGGAGTGCAGTGGTGCAATCTCGGCTCACTACAACCTCCGCCTCCCGGGTTCAAGCGATTCTCCTGCCTCAGCCTCCTGAGTAGCTGGGATTACAGGCGCCTGCCACCATGCCCAGCTAATTTTTGTATTTTTAGTAGAGACGTTTCACCATCTTGGCCAGGCTGGTCTTGAACTCCTGACCTCGTGATCCACCTGCCTTGGCCCCCTAAAGTGCTGGAATTACAGGCATGAGCCACCATGCCCAGCCAACCCATCTTCCTTTTTTTCTACAGCCTGTTAGACTGACCATCTCCCTTTTTCTAAAGATGAAGAAGGTTGGGTGCGGTGGCTCATACCTGTAATCCCAGCCCATTGGGAGGCTAAGGAAGGCAAATGGCTTGACCCCAAGACTTTGAGACTAGCCTGGGCAACACAGGGAGATCCTGTCTCTAGCTAGCTAAATAAATAAATAAATAATATGCCTGGTGCAGTGGCTCATGCCTGTAATCCTGGCACTTTGGGAGGCAGAGGCGGGTGGATCACGAGGTCAGGAGTTCAAGACCAGCCTGGCTAACACGGTGAAACCCTGTCTCTACTAAAAATACAAAAAGTTAGCCGGGCATGGTGGCATGTGCCTGTAGTCCCAGCTACTGGGGAGGCTGAAGCAGGAGACTCGCTTGAACCAGGGAGGCAGAGGTTGCAGTGAGCCAAGATCGTACCACTGCACTCCAGCCTGGGTGACAGATCGAGACTTGTCTCAAAAAAAGTAATAATAATAAATAAATTAGCTGGGTATGGTGGCACACGCTTGTAGTCCCTGATAAACGGGAGGCTGAAGTGGGAGGATCACTTGAGCCCAGGAGGTCGAGGCTTGCAGCGAGCCATGATCACATCACTACACTCAGAGCAAGACCCTGTCTCAAAAAAAATTTTTTAAAAAGATGAAGTTGAGATTCCTGGAGGTCTGCTTAGGGATCAACATCTCAGATGCTTTTGCTGGATAGGAATGGTTTAGGGGGCCCTGGTGGAAGACGTTAGAACATGGTGGGGGCCGGGGTTAGCTAGACAGTACCTGCCTCATCTGCTGGGGGTCACTGTGACTCAGCTCCCACTGATTCTGGACACAAGAGACTGTGGCCCAGTGTGACCTCAGCTAACAATATTTCAAAGGTAACTGGACATACAACATTGTGTAGAAATGTCATAATCTGGCAGGGTGTGGCGGCTCACGCCTGTAATCCCAGCACTTTGGGAGGCCAAGGCAGGCAGATCACTTGAGGCCAGGAGTTTGAGACCAGCCTGGCCAACATGATGAAACCCTTTCTCTATAGAAATACAAAAGTTAGTGTGGTACTTTGTATTCCCAGCTACTTGGGAGGCTAAGGCACAAGAATCGCTTGAACCCAGAAGGTGGAAGTTGCAGTGAGCCAAGATCATGCCATTGCACTCCAGCCTGGGTGACACAGTTCGACTCCATCGAAAGAAAGAAAAAGAAAGAGAGAGAGAGAGAGAGAGAGAGAGAGAGAGAGAGAGAGAAGGAAGGGAAGGAAGGGAAGGAAGGGAAGGAAGGGAGAGAGAGAGAGAGAGAGAGAGAAGGAAGGGAAGGAAGGGAAGGAAGGGAAGGAAGGGAAGAAGGGGGGAAGGAAAGAAGGAAAGAAGGAAGGAAAGAGGCAGGGAATGATGACTCATGCCTGTAACCCCAGCATTTTGGGAGGCCGAGGTGGGTGGATCAAGAGGGCAGGAGTTCAAGACCAGACTGGCCAACATGATGAAACCCTGTCTCTACTAAAAAATACAAAAATTATCTGAGCATGGTGGCTCATGCCTGTAATCCCAGCTACTTGGGAGGCTGAGGTAGCAGAATTGCTTGAACCAGGACCCAGGAGGCAGAGGTTGCAGTGAGCCAAGATCGTGCCACTGCATTCCAGCCTGGGCTGCAGAGCAAGACTTCATTTCAAAAAAAAAAAAAGAAAGAAAGAAAGAAAAAGAAAGAAAGAAGGAAAGAAAGAAAGAGAGAAAAAGAAAGAAAGGTAGGTCAAAATCTGTAAATGTTGGCAGTTTTTTTCAAATGAGCCAAACACAGCATGGGACTGTGTGAAGTGATGTGGCACCTTTAGTCTCAGCCACTAAGGAGGGTGAAGTGGTAGGATCACTTGAGGCCAATAGTTTGAGGCTATAGTGAGCCATGATCACGCCTGTGAACAGCTACTGTGCTCTAGCCTGGGCAATACAGCGAGACCTCATCTCAAAAACAAAAACAGAACAAAACACTGTATAGGGCAAGCAAGCAGGTCCAAGAGTCTTTAGTCCACAAGGTGCTGGTCTGAAACTGTATTAGTCTATTCTCACATTGCTATAAGGAAATACCTGAGACTTGGTAATTTATAAAGGAAAGAGGTTTAATTGACTCAGTTCCGCATGGCTGGGGAGGCCTCAGGAAACTTACAATCATGGCGGAAGGCACCCCTTCACAGAGCAGCAGGAGAGAGAATGAGTGCCAGCAGGGGAAATGCCAGACACATAAAACCATCAGATCGTGTGAGTGAGTGAGTGAGAACTCACTCACTATCATGAGAACAGTATGGGCTAAACTGCCCCCATGATTCAATGACCTCCCACCAGGTCCCTTCCATGACGCATGGGGATTATGGGGATTACAATTCAAGATGAGATTTGGGGCTTGGCACAGTAATCCCAGCACTTTGGAAGGCTGAGGAGGGCAAATCACCTGAGGTCAGGAGTTCGAGACCAGCCTGGCCAACACAGTGAAACCCCCTCTCTACTAAAAATACAAAATTAGCCAGGTGTGGTGGTGCACACCAGTAATCCCAGCTACTTAGGAGGCTGAGGCATGAGAATCACTTGAATCCAGGAGTCAGAGGTGGCAGTGAGCTGAGATCATGCCACTGCACTACAGCCTAGGCAGCAGAGTAAGACTGTCTCAAAAAAAAAAAAAATCCTGTATTTTTTGCAATCTCTGTCTTCGTTGTCATGTGGTGTTTTTCCTGTGTGTTTCTGTCTTTCCCCCTCTTAAGTTCACCAGTCATATTGGATTAAAGGCCCACCCTATTCCAGTGTGACCTCATCTTAATTTGATTATACCTGAAAGGACTATTTCCAAGTAATGCTACATTCAGAGGCACCAGGAGTTAGGATTTGAACATATCTTTTATGGGGGCACACAATTCAACCCACAATGAGTACAATAGGTAGGTGATATTTGGCAAGACTGTTCCAGGTAAAGGGAACAGCAGGTGCAAAGGCCCAGAGGCAGGAGGGCACTGGTGAGTTCCAGGAAGTAAAAGAAATTCAGCACAGCTGGAGTGGAGAGTGGCAAGGAGGTGCAGCTGAGGCAGGCAGCTCATGCCGGCCCTCACAGGCCAGGTGGAAGGGTCGGGGTAGGTCAGGCTACAGTTTGAGGAAAAAAAAAAAAAAACCCAAATCTCAGTGCCAGGCCCAGTACAGGTCATCTTCAGCTTGCGTCAAATCTGATGCAGGCTGAACAGCTCTTCTCCATAAGGTAGCTTAGCCATGCAGAACACATGGTCACTGGGGGAAGGGAAGTCTGGAGGAGGCCCCCAGTCTCCATGGCCCCAGCCTGAAAGGGACCCTTCCACTCACAGACCACACAGCAAGGGAGGCTGGCAAGGTGGGGACACGGATTTCTGGGAGCCCCACCTGTCTCCCCCACTTGTATTCACCTGAAGTTAAGGCTAAGGCTTCATCCTCACAGCACTGGGAAGTCAGCCAGTTTTCACACAGAGGTAGTGACGAGATGGGACTTGCATCTGAAATTTTTCCGTTTTTCACTGTAGCTCTCAGATCTTATGACTTGTGTTTAAGAAAGGTCCCTTTGGCTGGAGGACTCCAGCTCCCCTGAAGGAGGGGAGCTGGGGTTGGTCTGGTGGAGTGCTGGAAGCTGCTGCAGTGGGAGCTGGCCACAGCCAAGGCACAATATATTTGTAGTTAACTCATGCAACTTCCACCTTGCAGGCTCAGCCAAAATACAAACCAAAAAAAAAAAGAATGTGAGAAAAATTAATTAGTGTAATTAAAAAATGATCCAAAAGCATTTTGTGTGTGTCCTTTTCTAGATTGGAGATTGTCCACATTTTTTTTTGCTCTGTCGCCAGGCTGGAACTGCAAGCTTCGCCTCCCAAGTTCATCTGATTCTCCTGCCTTAGCTTCCTAGGACGGCAGGCGCATGCCAGCACGCCCAGCTAATTTTTGTATTTTTAGTAGAGATAGGGTTTCGCCATGTTGGCCAGGACGGTCTTGATCTCTTGACTTCATGTTCTGCCCGCCTTGGCCTCCCAAAGTGCTGGGATTACAGGTGTGAGACACTGTGCCTGGCTGAGATTGTACACATTTCATGCATATATTCTGGATAGCCCAAATAAGCCAGCGAGTGTGTAGTCTATGGGTCTTTTAAGAGATTTTCAGGGGTAACTGAGCTCCTGGCTGACTTCAGAATCTTGCTGTCATGGAAGTGCCCCCCAGTCAGGGTCTGTAACTGGACCTAATAACAAAAGTAGGGACCCTTGTGTCAAAAGGACTTACTACTGTTTCCAGTGTCCTGCCTTGCCTCTGGCAGAAACACCCTTGGATACAATATGAAGGCTTTTTTTTTTTTTTTGCTGAGACTGACCCGTACTTGCCTGCAGTTCTTTCTAGTTTATGAAGCATTTTCTAAGCCATTACCTTATTTGAGTTTCAGAATAATTTTTTTGTTTTGTTTTGAGACAGAGTCTCTTTGTGTCACCCAGGCTGGAGTGTAGTGGTGCGATCTCACCTCTACCTCCCAGGTTCAAGTGATTCTTATGCCTCAGTCTCCCGAGTAGCTGGGACTACAGGCCCGGGCCACTAGGCCCAGCCAATTATTTGTATTTTTAGTAGAGATGGGGTTTCACTAGGAAGGAACTCAGAAGCTCAGACACACCTTGTCCCACGGTAGCCAGTAGCCCTGGAAACAATCCCTAGTGTGGAGTTGGATGTGTTGGTTTTGTGGCCACAGTTTTACCTGTGGTTTGTGTTCTTGTGCATAAAATATAGGTAACTGCATAAAAAAAGCTATTTTGAAGCACCAATAAAACAAGGTTGGTGAAAGCATTTTGCAAGCTGCTAAGCGATGTCCAAACGTTGTATCCTCAGACTTTACCTGTCACTGAAAGTGTTTCTGAGTTGTGCTAAAGGAATCCATGTGGAAGATGAAGAGAATTTATGCCTACAGTCATGTCCTTGGGCTGCATGTACACTATTTGACTTTGAACTTAATTTCTTGAATTACCTTCACTGCTTGGGGAGCTGTGTCCATCATTTCCTGCAGGCCATGGCCGTGGTCCTCATTTGTGTGGGTTGACAAGGGCTGGGGTGGAGATGGGGTGAGCAGTTTGTTAGAGACTTCCCTGAAAGCCTTGCTGCCAGATCTCAGTGACATGAATAAGGTCATATGAAAATATGTGACTTCCTGTTATGGAATCTAGCCTGGAAGAGTGAAGAGTGGCCTTGGGGTGAACCAGAGAGCACTTGCTCACCTGCGTATGGGTATCCCAGCTCCACTTGATTGCCACCTTTGGGGAATGCAGTGCAGTGTAGCTAAATCTTCAGACTTTCCTAGAAAAGTCTGAAGTCCATGTATTTTCAAAATGTGAAACTCGATTTTCATCCTCAGGGCATCTCTACTGCCTGGGTGGAGTTAGTGCCTGAGTTGGCTGTGTAGCTTTGGGCCACTGCTCTGGACTTCAGTTTTCTCATTTAAAATTGGTGATCCACCTGAGGTCAGGAGTTCAAGACCAGCCTGGTCAACATGGTAAAACCACATCTCTACTAAAAATACAAAAATTAGCTGGATGTGGTAGAATGTACCTGTAATATCAGCTACTGTAATCTGCTGAGGCAGGAGAATCACTGGAACCTGGGAGGCAGAGGTTGCAGTGAGCCAGGATGGCGACATTGCACTCCAGCCTGGGTAACAGAGTGAGACCCCCATCTCAAAATAACATAAAAAACGAAAATTGGGCCGGATGCAGTAGCTCATGCCTATAATCCTAGCACTTTGGGAGGCTGAGGCGGGCGAATCACCTGAGATCAGGAATTGGAGACCAGCCTGACCAACACAGACAAACTCTGTCTCTTATATTAAAAATACAAAATTAGCTAGGCTTAGTGGCACATGCCTGTAATCCCAGCTACTCAGGAAGCTGAGGCAGGAGAATCGCTTGAACCTGGGAGGCGGAGGTTGCGGTAAGCCAAGATTGTGCCATTGCCCTCCAGTCTGGCAGTAAGAGCGAAACTCTGTCTCAAAATAATGAATAAATAAAATAAAAATTAAAAAAAAATTGGTGATCCAGCTAGGCAACATAGTGAGATTCTGTGTTTACAAAAAATACAAAAATATTTGCTAGGTGTGGTGGCTACACTTGTGGTCCCAGCTACTTGAGAGGCTGAGGCAGGAGGCTCAATTGGGCCCTGGAGGTTGAAGCTGCAGAGAGCTGCGGTTGTGCCACTGCACTCCAGCCTGGGTTACAGAGCAAAACCTTGTGTTAAAAAACAAAATAATAAAAACAAAATAAAATTGGTGATGGTACCACCTTACTCGGGTCGTAAAGACACAAAAGAGAAAATGGAATGCTCAGCACGCCACACTGGTCCTGGCTGCAGGAATCCGATGGAAACGCTAGCTCTTTGTATTCTGGGTTCCTATTTGGTAACCTGCAGGCTTGGGAGGTTGTAACCCTGCTTGCCCTGGGGCCGGCCAACCATTCGATTAAAAGGAGTAATGGGATTACCTAGGCCTTTTAAGTTTTGTGGTAAAGGAGATAACATAAAGGAGTTTTGTGGATTAGGAAGAACTCCCCACCCCCTCCTTAAACTCAAGAGTTAAGTGGTTTATCTGTCTTTAAAAAAAAAAAAAAGTTTCAACAAAAATAAATGGCGCCGGTCACAGTGGCTCAACCTGTGATACCAGAACTTTGGGATGCCGTCGCGGGCAGATCTCTTGAACTCAGCAACTGAGACAAGCCTGGGCCACAGAGCAAGACCCATGTCTCAAACAAACGAAAAGGAAACACTGGCCGGGCGAGGTGGCTCATGCCTGTCATCCCAGCACTTCGGGAGGTCGAGGCGGGCAGATTACCTGAGGTAAGGAGTTCGAGACCAGCCTGGCCAACATGGCGAAATCCCGTCTCTTCTAAAAATACAAAAATTAGCCGGGTGTGGTGGCACTCGCCTGTAATCTCAGCTACTTGGGAGGCTGAGGCAGGAGAATTGCTTGAAGAGGGGGCGGAGGTTGCAGTGAGCTCAGATCGCGCCACTTCACTCCAGCCTGGGAAACAAGCGAGATTCTGTCTCGAAAAAAAAAAAAAGAAAAAAAGAAAAAGAAAGAAAGAATCGAAACACAAATAAAGGGATTGATTTAAAGGAAAAATTTTAAGTAAACAAAAGTACAAATGCGATGTCAGTAGTCAAGGTGGTGCCAGGGGACCGAAGATCGGGTAACACCAAGGTCTCATCGTTCCTGCTGAGCATCTCTAGGGGAGGCGACAGAAAGGGCGCAAGCACAGGGCGTGGAGAGCACCAAGGTCCAGGAAGAGGGCGGGCTACGTTCCAATCCCTCGGAGCCGTGCTGAGGGCCTTGGAGGACCCCACTCGCCCAACCTCAGAAGCCTGACTTCTGCCACTTCCAGCGACGCAACCTTGAGCTGCGAAACTTTCTCCGGCCCAGTTTCCTCTTTTGGGACATGGGGAGGAGGAGGGTGCTAAGGCTGGAATGAAGCGCACGAAAGCGAGAGACTATCACCTCGACGAGCATACAGTCCAGTCAGGCTCTCCCATCGCTATGCTGTGGCTGCAGCCGGGCCAACCTGAACTTGGCGCCGTCCCGCCCGGCTTCGGAAACCCTCCGCAGGCCAGAACTCCGTTCTAAATGAGGACAAAGCCCGCCCGGATCTAGAGCGCGCTCGCCACCAACCCCAATGGGAGGCTGCTATCCAGCTGAGTGACGGGATTGAGCAGCCAATGAGCGTGCAGTTTGTTGCGAAGTGGAGCCCCGGCTTCGGCGTTATAAAGAGCGCCACGAGTCGGCATTGTCAGGCGGCAGTACCGCGCGGGCGGGAGCTCGATTCTGGGCTGGTGGGTTATCGTGCGGCCGCGGCTCGGGAGGAGGAGACGCAGCTGGAAAAGCTCCGTCGCGTGACGGAGGGGAGGCCTCAGCAGCGCCAGTTTGAGTGCGGCCGAGGCCGCGGCGCCTTCCCCGGCGGGTGGGGACGAGCGGGCCCCGCGGCGTCATCGGCGGCGAGGTGAGCGGCGAGTGGCGAGTGGCGAGTGGCGGGCGGCGGGCGGGAGCCGCACCGACCTGACGCACTGTCGCCGCTGGTTGCAGGAGCCGCCGCGCTTTGGCCTAGGATGTCGGAAGCGGGCGAGGAGCAGCCCATGGAGACAACAGGCGCCACCGAGAACGGACACGAGGCCGCCCCAGAAGGCGAGTCGCCGGCCGGGGCTGGCACGGGCTCCACGGCAGGGGCTGGCGGCGCGACCGTGGCGCCCCCGAGCGGGAATCAGAACGGCGCCGAGGGCGACCAGATCAACGCCAGCAAGAACGAGGAAGACGCGGGGTAGGTGCGGCCGCGGGCGGACGGGGGCGCCGCCTTTGTTCCGGGGCCGCCTTTTGTTGGCGCCACGCGGCGGGGGGAGGGGCGGCGGCCTGGCTCGAGTCGAGGCTGGGGCGGCCTGCGGATCGTCCCCGCCGCACTCGCGGGCCGGGCCTGGCGCTGCCGCTGCCGCTCGCGCTGGAGTTTGCAGGAGTTTGTTAGGTCGACTTTGACTCCGCCCCGGGGCCGCTCGCGCGCTGCCAGGGCCGAAGCCGGCGCAGGGGCGGGCGGCCCGGAAAAAGGAAAGCGCACGGACACGGGGCCAGGCAGCTGCTCCTCGGGCCGCCCCGGGGCTACGTGGGCGGAGTTGGCGCGCGCCGGGCCCCGGACCATCCTTCTCCGCCTCTCCCGGGGGCGGAGTCATGTTCTGAACCTTGGGCGGGCTTGGCCCCCGGAAACCTCGAGTTCCTTGAAATTAGTTCTCAGGAGGTGGTGAAGACGCTGGCCCTTTGATACATGGTTGTAGAACACATGAATTTCCAGGTGTGAGTGGTCAGGGCCCATACCCCTGGTGAGGTGGTCCTTTCTTTGCTTCTCACAGCCTGGGGCTGCAAAGCCTTATTAAGCCTCTTTAGGGTCCTGGTGTGGTTGAATTTGGAGGGTAGTGGAGATTTAATATCCTTCAAACGTGCACCTTGCAGACTCTAAGGGTGGCTGTAGACTTTGTGCGAGCTTTCCCAGGGCCAGTCCTTTCCAAAATCACAGCTTGCTTACAAGACTTGTTGCCATGTGTCTCACTCTACCATTTCAGAAAAATGTTCGTTGGTGGCCTGAGCTGGGATACCAGCAAAAAAGATTTAAAAGACTATTTTACTAAATTTGGAGAGGTGGTTGACTGTACAATAAAAATGGATCCCAACACTGGACGGTCAAGAGGGTTTGGGTTTATCCTGTTCAAAGATGCGGCCAGTGTGGAGAAGGTAAGCTGGGTACTGGATTTCAGCAGTCTCAGTGGAAACGATTTGAATTCTAAGAGGACACCTTTCCTACAGCATGACTAGTTTTGTGTGTTCGGCATGTGGTTGAGTGCTTTGGGCAAAGCCAGAGGTTAGGTTCTAGTTTTTGAGGGGATAAAAATACAAGTTGGGAGTCCAGAGTATGTGCTGGAGTGGTTTGGGAAGATTATAGTTGACATTCATTACCTTTTATGTACGTATTCTTCACACCGTGCTAAACATCTGGGAGGATTACAAGAGAGTCCAAAATTGCTATGAGATAGACTTTTAGCCCCATTTTACAGGACAAAAAGCAAAACCCTAAGGCTCACAGAGATTTAAGTAGAGGAGGTCACAACTAGTAAGGGTGTGGAGGGAAGATTCCATCCCCTGCAGCCCATCTTCAGCGTATGCTGAGTCCCTGCTGCTTTGCTTCTGGAGATGGGCCTCAAGCTGGGATTGCATGGGCAGGAAGAGGGCACACAGCATGATCAAAGGCTCAAGAGTGAGGACTGGTTTCTAGCTGTCCAGGTAAACCAGCTGTACTTGAGTTTTGAAGAAAAGTGTATTGGGAGATTAAGCTGGGGTAGAATTTGGAGGTGATGAAACACATTTTTGTATCTGTGCTGGTGTCTTTATGGCTTAGAGAGAAAGGCCTTGTCTGGCTCATGCTGCTGAGTCAGAGCCTGACCCCTTTATGTTGGAACAGGTTCTAGACCAGAAGGAGCATAGGTTGGATGGCCGTGTCATTGACCCTAAAAAGGCCATGGCTATGAAGAAGGACCCGGTGAAGAAAATCTTTGTCGGGGGTCTGAATCCTGAAGCCACTGAGGAAAAGATCAGGGAGTACTTTGGCGAGTTTGGGGAGGTGAGTGTGGCCCTGGGAGTAGCCCACCAGTTGCCCTAAGACTGCCTTCTTTTTGGTCCTTGGTATCCTTGGCTGGCTAGACCCTCCCAGGCAGGGCTTATTTTTCTCTTGCCTTCAATGGGGTCTTTTTTCATGTGAGTTCCCTATATGCCCTGGGGGTAGGGAGATTTTGGGTCTGAGTTTGCGTCTGCTTTTTGCAGATTGAGGCCATTGAACTTCCAATGGATCCTAAGTTGAACAAACGACGAGGTTTTGTGTTTATCACCTTTAAAGAAGAAGAACCTGTGAAGAAGGTTCTGGAGAAAAAATTTCATAATATCAGTGGAAGCAAGGTAAGCTGTCCCCAGCCCTACTTGGTCTCCTGTGGTGCTGAAGAGCTGGCCTTTACATGGGTGGGTTAGGGGTTGGGCCGCCTGCAGGAGCTCTCCAGGTTGGTTAGACCCTGCTATCTCTCTGAAGCATATGCTGCCCTGATTGGGGCAGTGCTGCCATCCTTCAAAGACTTCCCAGGCTGGGAGGACTGCCAGTGAACAACACAGGATGTGAAGGGGGCAGTAGGAAGTGGCCTCTGAATAGGGCAGGTTGGGTAGCCTCTGGTTCCTCGTTTAAAGCTGGAGGTGACTGTTCTAGATTCTTGAGTCCAGGGTGTATGAAGCCTGCAGTTAAGGTCTCAGAACATCCTAGAACTTCTGCAACTCACTGATTTTCTTCTATAGTGAAGTTTTTCTTGCTCCAGAGCCTTTCTACCTCCTTCTACAACCAAATGTCCACTTCCATCTGTTTTGGGTACTCTTTGGTTTGAGACAGGGTCTTGCTTTGTTGCCCAGGCTGGGGTGTAGTAACATAATCATGGCTCTGCAGCCTTGGCCTCCTGGATGGAAGGGATCCTCCCATTGCAGTCTCTCCAGTAGCTGGGACCAGAAGAACGCACCACTAGGCCTGGCTCATATTTTTTTAAAGCCTGGTCTCACTATGTTGCCTGGGCTCAAGCATTCCTCTGCCTTGGCCTTGTGAAGTGTTGGGATTACAGGCATGAACCATCTCACTTGGTCTTCTGGGCACTTCTTTAAATCAATCCTATACCCAGGCAAAAAGGTGCCAGGCACCTTTCAAAGGATTTCTTTCAAAGAGGTGCCAGGGTCCTGACCACCTTAAATCCAGGGTCAGTTTTGCTTTCAAATGAGTGGAATCATGTGCAGAGAGGTGTAACTCTCCTGAACTCTGGTTGGGGAGAGGGTACTTCAGAATTCAAGTTGGCAGTTGGGAGTTGAGGGTGCGGCCTGCAGTGGCAGGGTGTGGCAGGCTCTATTTCTGAGGACTTGGCAGCCAGATAAGGTGGTACAGGTGGAGCTCCTGGAAGTCTGTCCTGGCTGGGAGTTTGTCCTGGCTGGGAGTTTGGGAAGATTGGATTAGGATAGTCTTAAATTTTCTATAAAATGACAAGTCATGATTATTACTCCAGCGGACGGTAATAAAGAGGCCTTTTTCTCTGTGCCATAATGGGAAATGGGTGGGAAAAGCCTCTAAGGCATGATTTAAGTGAAACTACTGGGAGTGAATCTTAGGAATAATAAGTATGTTTAGCCGGGCGCAGTGGCTTGTGCCTGTAGTCCCAGCTACTTGGGAGGCTGAGGTGGGAGGATTGCTTGGGCCCAGGAGTTCTGGGCTGTAGTGCACTATGCCGATCGGGTGTCCGCACTAAGTTCGGCATCAATATGGTGACCTCCCAGGAGCGGGGGACTACCAGGTTGCCTAAGGAGGGGTGAACCGGCCCAGGTTGGAAGCAGAGCAGGTCAAAATTCCTGTGCTGATCAATAGTGGGATCTCGCCTGTGAATAGCCACTGCACTCAAGCCTGGGCAACATAGTGAGACCCCGTCTCTTAAAAAATACATATATATATATATAAACAACAACAAAAAAAGGAATATTTAGTTGGTTGTATTCAGTGTTTTTAATTCAGTATGATAGACTATCATTGCATTATTTTAATTTGCCAGTTAAAGTATGATTGGGGACATGAAAATGTACTATTTTTAATGGGGGGTGTGTATCAGGATTTTCCTTAGAAATATACTGGTCTGGTCTAACTTGTTTAAGCAGTAGCACTTGAAAATACCCCACCCTACCTGAACCCACTCCCAATGGACAAAAAGGAAATTGACTTGAGGGGATGCAGATGTCTGGCCTATCCCAACAGGAGACCAGTGGTTAGGAAGAGAGGGTGGGTAGCATTATGGCCTCAGGCAGCCCCTGCCCCCCACCCTGAGCCTCTGAAAGCTGGCTTTATCTGTAAGAGGGAGGTCAGGGTCACCTTCTCAATAGCGTGTATTTGAATGAGATGAGTTTCTTCTGTAAAGAGAAAAAGATATTAAAACCTCATTTTCTAAGGCCCTTCATTTGAGAAGTCTTATCTGACCTTCATGCCCAGTAGGACCAAGGTGTGGTTCTTGCTCCCAGCCTGTCCTATGCTCCCCTGGGCTGCAGTTGGCCCAGTTGCCTGCCTCCGTTAGACATGGGAGTTGCCCTGGGGCTGTGGGAAAGGGTCTCAGCTGGAAGACCCTTGGTTTTGGTTGGGATTCCATGAGCTGTAGCCCACAGGTGGCTTTCCACAGTAGTATATTTTGTTTCTTAAGCAAATGGACCTGATCTACCATTTGAACGTTTGTTGTAGTGAAGGTCTTTGTGTAGTCACTGCCCTGAGCTTGTCCTGTTGGCCTGACCACTGTTCTCTTGGCATTTTAGTGTGAGATCAAGGTGGCCCAGCCTAAAGAAGTTTATCAGCAGCAGCAGTATGGCTCTGGAGGCCGTGGAAACCGCAACCGAGGGAATCGAGGCAGCGGAGGTGGAGGTGGAGGTGGAGGTGGAGGTGAGTGGATCCTGGATGAAGATGGGTCCTGTTTGTCTACCTACATGGAGCCTTCCATGCCTGTCTTGGGGCTCCCTTTGGTGCTGTGCAACAGGGGTGGGCAGATTGTGTGAGGTGGGGAACGAGCAGGAATAGGAATGGCTCTGGGTGGGGGCTGTGTGCTTGAGGCTGTTGCTGGCTGCTGCTGCCCCTTGGAATGGCTTGGGTGTCCAGGGCAGAGAGCATTTGTGTTATACTCTGGGGGAGGGGACATGATGGATGTCTTGGCTCTGTGGATGTCCTGAGTCTGGTACACCTTTGAGCAGGTAGGCAGAAGGGTGGGTAGGGCAGAGCTGTGCCAGGCGTTTATCCCCTTCCATCCCAGGCCCCTCTGACTCCAAAGCCTGAACTGTATCTTTTAAAGGCCAAGCTGCCAAGGAGAGTGGGAGTGATAAGAGAGTGACTGAGTGAGTGAGCTGCCTTGTTTACCCCGAGTAAAGTTAGCATCCTGGTCTTTCATCCTTTGCTTGGGTCTCTTAGATGCAGGGTTGGGCCCAGGGCCCTGTACACCAGAACAGCAGCCCCTTGGCTTCTGCCTGAGTTGCCATAGTAACCTGCCACCCAAAGGGCAGGATTTCCTCCATCCTAGCTCCTGCATATGCTAAATGGTCCACTGGCCCCTGTGCCCTGCTCCCCCCACAGGTCAGAGTCAGAGTTGGAATCAGGGCTACGGCAACTACTGGAACCAGGGCTACGGCTACCAGCAGGGCTACGGGCCTGGCTATGGCGGCTACGACTACTCGCCCTATGGCTATTACGGCTACGGCCCCGGCTACGACTACAGTAAGTAGGAGAGAGGGAGGCCCCATCCACTCACCACCCCTAGGGGAGGCAGGACAGGCAGTGCAGGAGCCACTGGCAGCAGGGGCTTTGGAGTCAGACAGGCCTGGCTCAGCCATGGGAGCTACTCGATTTTGAGCCCTGTAGACTTCCAGGTCTTAGTAAGGTGAGGAAGGCAATCTGTTGTCCCAGGGCTGGTAAGGAGCCTGTGAAGATGCATATCAAGCGCCTGGCACAGGGCAAGTGCTCGTAAATAGTAGCTGCTATGGTTGTTCTCGTCCCTAGGTCAGGGTAGTACAAACTACGGCAAGAGCCAGCGACGTGGTGGCCATCAGAATAACTACAAGCCATACTGAGGCGGCAGCAGGAGCGACCAACTGACCGCACACATGCTTTGTTTGGATATGGAGTGAACACAATTATGTACCAAATTTAACTTGGCAAACTTTCTATGGCCTGTCCCATGTGCATCTTATTTAAAATTTCCCCCATGGAAATCACTCTCCTGTTTACTATTTCCAGAGCTCTAGTTGTTTAGGCAGGGTGTGGTGTCTGAGAGGCCAGAGTGGCATTATGAGCTGATTTTTATTACCAGGTCCCCCAGAACCAGATGGGAAGCTCTGCTTCCTGCTGCCGCTCTGCAGCCTAGATCTGTGGACCCTGGTTGTAAAGAGCAAGTTGTATCTTAGGAAACCAGTGTCACCTTTTTTTCACCTTTTAATTTTATATTATTTGTGTCATACATTTCCTGTAATGGAAGTGTTAATTTTACTGTACTTTTTGGTACCTTTTGGGAATCTAATGTATTGTAAGGTATTTTACACATGTCCTGAATTTGCCACAACCTGGATATTAAAGCTATCCAAGCTTTTGAAATAAAAATTAAAAAACCCCCAAGCCTGGGTGAGTGTGGGATATGCTGTGTGAGACCTCTTGCTCAGGGTGGGGGGTGCCAGGTGCCCTGGACTTGGGGCTTCCTCCCACAGCAGATTCTTCCCAACTGCAGGCCCAGTTGTGGGCATGTCCATTCACTACTGCCCTCCCTTTAAAGAAAGGAGTAAGAGGCTTATGGGGAGTGAGGATGGGGCAGTGAGGCTTCACATCCCCAGCAGGCATGCCCCTTCCTGGGACACCTTGGAACACCAACCTTCTTGGCTGATGAATGAAATTTTTTTTTTTTTTTTTTTTTTTTTGAGATGGAATCTTGCTCTGTTGCCTGGATGGAGTGCAGTGGCACGTTCTCGGCTCACTGCAACCTCCACCGCCTGGGTTCAAGCTGAGACTACCACACCCAGCTAATTTTTTGTATTTAGTAGAGACGGGGTTTCACCATGTTGGCCAGGATGGTCTCCATCTCCTGACTTCGTGATCCTCTCATCTCGTCCTCCCAAAGTGCTGCGATTACACACGAGTCACCACGCCCGGCCGAAAATGCAACTCTTTACACAGTAGGTCAGTGCCAGAGTCAGCTGAATTGCACAATAGTGCCCCCTCCTGGCTGGTACAGAAAAGCCTGCTCTGGCAGGGTTTGTTTATTGGCTGGATGGGAGCCCAACTCCAGGTCAGGTATTTGGGGCATAAGACTAGGTGGTTGGAAGAGGTACGGGCAGGTTGGGCTTCCACGTGGATACAGCCCCATAGGTTTCAAGGGAGGAAACGGCTATTCCTGCCACCAAGTGCAAGCTAAGCGTTGGAGATTTTCCAGTGTTGAAACTAACCTTTGGGGAAGGAGCATCAATCAGAACAAAAATGTCTTTTATAAAGGCACAGCTTGCTGAGGCTGCTCACTGCTGATGGTAAGGAACCTGCTCAGCATCTCCAACAGCAAGAAACAAGGCTCACTCACCTGGAGTGTACAGAGGCAGAGCAGGCTGGCTTAGGGCTGGAGCCTCAGCGTCTCACAACTTCTCACCTTCTCTTCCATGTCTGAAAAAGACCGCAAAACCACCCCAACTCACTCACCTTTCTCTGAAGACCCCCTGTTACTTCAGTGTCCAAACTGGAAGTTTAGAGATTAGGCCCCCTGGCTATCCACACCCATGTCCTACTCCCCAAAGGGGTAGCAGCAATTTCCTGAAAAGCGCAAAGCCAGCCTTCAGTTCTAGACTTCTAGGCTCTGCCCAGGATCCCTAAGCCAATTCTGTGGCCAGCCTTTGCGTCCCACAAACACATTCCTTCCGCATCAGATCCCTACCACTTCCAATTGTGTCTAGCAGGGATGGGGCTCCCCCAGCTCCAGACTGGGAATTAAACACGCCTATGGGTAGCAGTGATCATCTAGAGGTAGAAGGACACAGGTTGCTTGGGTGGCGGCATTGATCTCTACTGTGAGATGTAGCTTTGCCTATTTGGGGTCTCACTGAGCTGTAAATGGCAATGCAGCCAGGAGATTTCCTTGTAAATGGATTTAGGGGGGACTCTGGGTTGATGCTGACCAACCTAGGTGATGGGGAATGTGGGGTAAAATTTTCATTTTGCATTCAGTCAGCCCTCAGTGTTGCAAATCTTATTTCAGCCACCCAGCAGCCTTATGTGACCTGGCTCATGAACAGAATGAAACTCCCTGCCATTGCTACACACTAGGCTGGCAGTAATGGGGTCTCACTTCCCACTGTAGTTCTTATGGCCAGTTTCTCAGGCCAGCCTTGTTTTGTCCTGCATCCATCTGATACCTGCTCAGGCAGGCTGGGTGGTAGTTCAGCTCCATCTACCCACAGCCCCGGAAGCTCTCAGGCACAGGCAAGGAATAGTAGCAGCTTGGGCCATGAAGGCCCCTCTACTTGTTGCTCCCTGCACTGTCCAGAGGACATGTGCCTTTGCTCTTGGACTCTTCTCCCCTCCCTGTTCCATGCTAGGAGGCTTTAGCTGCTGGGTTCAAGCTCACCAGTCAGGATGGCATCCAGCTTTGCCACCACATGCCGTGCGTTGTCCAGGTTGAAGCACATTGGGGGCTTAAACTTCAGGATGTTCCTCCCAGGGCCATCAGTGCTCAGCAAAACGTAGTTCTCCTTCAGCCTGTGAGGACAGGACACCCCTTTACATGGCCTTCCTCAGCCTGGCCAGAGCCTCATATCCAGTGCTTTAGCCACACTGCCTTTGGAGCCTTTCATGGCCCAGTTCCTGCCAGGACACCGTACTGGTCACCTCTGCCAAAGTCCTGTGCATCTGGCCCACAGCAGCCCCCGTTTGGGGTGTACCACACCCAGCCCTGAGCATGCTGCCCCCAGAACAGGCGCCTTGCCTCACCTAACCTTGGAGCCCCAGTCCAAGCCAAGAATGAATGGCCACAGGGAAACAATAGACTGCAGCAATTCTCTGGTTTTGTGTGTGGTTTACATGATGGATATTGTTTCCTTATATAGAGAATGTCCAACAGTGCAGTTGGTATAATGAGCCCCACGTGCTGTTCACTAGCTTCAGGAATCTCCCTGCCCTGTCTTCTGGGTTATCTTAGAATTCTAGTTTGAAATTTCCAGTTATTTTTAGGAAGATGGCTTTATCTTATCTGTAGCTACCAACCACTTTTAGTCCACAGCCTAACCTCATCTCTGAGATGAGGGGTCTGCATGATTGTGTTTATATTCTTTGATCCTTGTTCCCATTCTTTTTGTAAACCTTGTTATTTTTTGCCTTGGCGGGAGATGGGGAGTCTGCCTTCTGGCTTGTATTTTGTATCCCAGTCTTTTTGGCACTGACCATGGCCATGCCAGAAAGAACAGGGCTTGGACTTTGGAGTTAATATGGCCCTGGGGCCAGATCTAGCTCTTGTCACCTAGCAGGGTGACTGCAGGTGACTTACCCATTTTCTCACTGAACTGGAAAAGCACCCCCAGGGTATTGTGAGATGAAAGAGTGGGTTTCCTTCCATGCCACTGGACCATTCTGAATCCCTGAGGCTCCTGGGAGTGGGGTAGGGGTAAGCTGGGGATGTGAGTGAGAAGGCAGGCCAAGCTCAAATACAGCACAGGGTAATTTACATCAATACCATGCATGTCTCATAGTTTGAATAAGGACACATCAGATACCAGAAGAACTTTAAATGGTGGGGGGAGAGGGGAGGGGGTAGGCCTGGGGAATGGAGATAAAAGGGAATCATAATTAAATTAGAAGGGGGAAAATTCCTAGGGCCTTGGGGTCCAAGTGAAAGCAGACTGGGGCAGTGGGGCCGGTGGAGTCTGAGTTCCAAGACACCCCGGACCCAGCTCAGTAGCAGGAGTCTTGTCCATCCCAACCACCTGTTGCGTGGCATAGGAACCCGGAGTCTGGTGCTGCCACAGCTCCCTGGTGTGACTGGAGAAGCTGCTTCCCTTCTCCAGCCCTCGGCCTGTGGGGTTCCTGGGTCTGAAGCACCCTGCTAACTTGGACATTCTAGGCAGAGGTGCTGCTCTGAGCTGGGAACGGCCTGTGTCTCATCTGCGGCCTTTGCGGTCAGTCATTGGGTACAGAACTGATAATGCCACTTACCTCTGTCCTCAGCTGATAGGATCAGCTATCCCCTCAAGCCCCCAGCCCTCTCAGTTAAGTCTGGCCCAGAGTGCCCAGGAACAGAGGTACAGATGAAGAAGCTCCTTTCCACTCGGGGCCCCTGGCCCTGCAAAGAGGCACCTGGGATGTCTCCTACTCCAGGAAACAACTTGTTTGAAGAAGAAAATACCTTGATACCAAATAGGCAGCCTCTTCAGTTGCTGGTGTCCTCGTGGCCTCATCTTTGATCAGATCCACACCAATGAAGAGCCCAACACCCCTGGAGGGGAAGGTGACATCTCAGGAGGCCAGGCCTGAGGGGCCAGGGTGCTCGCCTCACCTTCTGTCTGGGCTACCTGTGCCTCCTGGGGAGGCTGAACACAGGAGGCACCCTCAGAAGGTGGTGAGAACAGTTTCAGGGAGTAACTGGACTGGGAGGGATCTTTGGTGTGGACAGAGGAGGCTCAGGCCTAGCTAGGGCTCTGGTCATGTACTGGCTTTCTTGTACCCAGGAGTGCTGTTTTGGGCAGTAGCACCTCTGTCTCAGTTCCTCATGAGAGCGGACATAACCCCACCATCCCAGGTGGTTAGGAGGTGAAGGAAATGGTACCACACTGGGCCCTGGCAGATGGTTGGTGACTGCTGCCCCCAGAGCCTCACCTGACGTCCCCGATGATAGGATGTTTGATTTTTTGCTGCCCGAGGAGGTCCATCAGGAAGCTGCCCACACTGGTTGCGTGAGCCTGGAGCTGCTCCTTCTCCAAGACATTCAGGACAGCCAGCCCCACAGCGCAGGACACTGGGCTGCCCCCAAACTGAGCCAGGGACAAAGAACATGTCAGATGCCTGGCAGAGTGGGCCATGCCCCAAAAAGAATGAGGCAGGAGAACTGCCCCATGTGTTCCAAGGGCAGTGGCAAGAGCACAAGCCCCAAACCCCTTAGGGCACACAGTTCTCAGCAGTAGTAAATGCTGGGGGCCTCCATGGGCTCTCTTGCCTTTCCAGGAGCAACCCAGGTCAAGTACCCCTGAAGTACAGTAGGAGCTCCCAGAAGATACACAGAATCAGAGGAGAGGGTGTCCTATTTGTTCCCGCAGAGCTAGTCTTTACCAAGAGAGGCTTTAAGGCCCCATCTCATGCACTGGCACAGATGCATAGCACTGGACTAGTTCTCACTTCCTCCTTCAAGGAAGGTCAGCGCAGCATGCCAAGGCCCACCCAGAAAAAGCCACTGTGGTGTGAGTTAACAGCTCTGCTGGCTGAACCCAGGGCAAATTTTAGGATGCACACAAGCTGGCTGCCTGGGAGTCACATCTTGTCTGCCAACTTGTTTTGTTTAGCTTGTGTAGCATTATTAAAAGTTAAGAATTGGGTGCTAACAGACTTCACACATACAGATCTGTATTTCTTACTTAACCCTGGCTCATCTGGCTGTGCCAGGCCCAGCATGGGCAGTTCCCTTCAGGCACCTGGAGGGCTTGGGCTCCTTTTCCTCCCACCCTGTCCTTGTCCTGCACGTATGAGAGTGGAGACCAGTTTTTTAGAGGATCAGGAGGAAGGTGTCTCTTGCAGACCATGCTTTTTGTTTTTAAATTACATCTTAAAAAATCAGCTTTGTTGAGGTATAATTTACATAAACTGTATGTTTAAAGTATAAAGTTCAATGTGAGGTGACAAATGTACATACCTGTGTAACGTTTTCATCACTTCCTTGTGTACCCATCCCCCTACTGTTGGCCCCAGGCAGCCACTGATCTGCTTTCTGTCACTGTGAGGTGGCTACAGGGGGCTTTGAAAAGCTCTGACATATTCCTGGGAATCTAGATGGCCATTCATACTAGGGATGTGCTCATGCCCAGTGCTGTATGCTCAGGAGAGAGAGGGAAAGCCCTAAGCTCTCACCACTGAATACCTTAAGGGTCTACAGAATGAGGAAGTAAAGTCTAAGGCAGTTATAAGCTCTTGGCCGAGTGACTTATAGGTTCCAGGTAATTAAGGAGATTTGATGTTTAGAGGACCACCAAGCTAATCAAGCAGAGACTTACAGTGGCCACACATGACAAAAAACACAGCTTTACAGAATTAGTTTAGAAAAGGCACTAAACAAGAGAAAACAACCATGGGGAGGGAGGAGAGTATGATTTCCACAGTTGCCACATTATATTACTTAAAATGTCCACCTTTTAACAAAATTCTGAAACATACAAAGAAAGAAGCATGGCTCAGACACGGGAGAAAACAAGCAATCAATGCAAACCGTCCCCAAAGAAGCTGACACTGTCCTTGTTGGACAAAGACATGAAATCAGATGTTACACATATGTCGGCTGGGTATGGTGACTCATGACTGTAATCTCAGCACTTTGGGTGGGCGGGTTGCCTAAGCTGAGGAGTTGACCAGCCTGGGCAGCATGGTGAAACCCCATCTCTACAAAAAATAAGCCAGGCGTGGTGGCACATGACTGTACTCCCAACTGCTTGGGGGCTGAGGTGGGAGGATCACTTGAGCTTGAGAGGTTGAGGCTGCAGTGAGCCAAGATTGCATCACTGCACTCCAATCTGGGTGACAGCAAGACCCTGTCTCCAAACAAGCAGACAAAAAAAACAAAAAAAAAACAAAAAAAACCCCCAAAACCAAATATGTTAAAAAGAATGAAAGGAAACTGTACCTAAATAATTAAAAGCAAAGCATGAAAATGATGTCTTACCAAAACAGAGTCTAATGATAGACAAATTTTAATTAATTTTCAGACAGAAAATCTGAAGCTGATAAGCACAATAAATGAAGAATTCACTAGAGAGGTTTAACAGATTATTGTTATTTTTGAGACAGAGTCTTACTGTCACCCAGGATGGAGTGCACTGCAATCTTAGCTCACTGTAACCCACCTCCCAGGTTCAGGCAGTTCTTCAGCCTCCCAAGTAGCTGGGACTGTAGGTGCATGCCAGCATGCCCGGCTAATTTTTGTATTGGAGATGGGGTTTTGCCATGTTGGCCAAGCTGGTCTTAAACTCTTAACCTCAAGTGATCCACCCACCTCAGCCTCCCAAAGTGCTTGGAGATTACAGGCATGAGCCACCGTGCCAGGCAACAGATTTAAGCTGGCAGATGAAAATCACTGAAAAAAAAAAAAGTCAACTGAGATTGTCCACTCTGAAGACCGGAAAGAAAAAGGAATGAAGAAAAACAGTCTTAGAGATGTGAGGACACAAGCATACCAACATATGCAAATGGATGTCCCAGAAGGAGAGAAGTGAGACAAATGGACAAAGCACATATGAAAACTTTAAAAACCCCATATAACTTGCAATGAATTGAATGTTTGTGTCCCCCCAAATTCATATGTTGAAATCCTAACCTCCAATGTGATGGCATTATGAGGTGGGGCCTTTAGGTTATTAGGTCACAAGAATAGTCTTCATGAATGGGATTATGGTTTTACAGAAGGGATCCCAGAGAGCTCTCACCCTTTCAACTATATGAGGGTACAGCAAAAAGTTGGCTGTTATGCAACCTGGAAAAGGACTCTCACCAGAACCCAACCATGCTAGCACCCTGATCTTAGATGTGCGGCCTTCAGAACAGTGAGAAATAAATCTTGTTGTTTATAACCCACCCAGTCGATGATATTTTGTTATAGCATCTTGAATTCACTAAAACATAACTTTTACAGAAATTAAAGCAGCAGTTAAATATCTTCCCACAAAACAGAAGGCCCAGATGGCTTTATAGGTGAGTTTTTACCTTCAAATGACAGATTATCCTAATTTTATATAAAAGGAAAAGAAGAAATGTTTCCCAGCTCATTCTATAAGGCTAGTAGGACCCAGGTATCAAAACCCAAGATATAAGAAAAAAAAGGTGAGGCAACATTTTACTCCTGAAAATAGAGGCCAAATTCATAAAATAAAAAACAATGCAAAAATATATAAAAATGGTAACACCCCATACCCAAGTTTGATTCGTCCCAGGTTTGCAAAGATTAATATTAGAAAAGCCATAAACATAATTCACCATGTTAACAAATTAAAAGAAAAAAATATTACTTTACTATGTGCATAAAAAGGACAGGATAAAATTGAATTCCTATTCATAGTAAAATCTCATAAGTAATAGAAGAAAATTTTCTTAATGTGATAGAGAGCATACAGTAAAAATCTAGGCTCGGTGTGGTGGCTCACACCTGTAATCCCAGCACTTAGGGAGGCTGAGGCAGAAAGATCATGAAGTCAAGAGATCGAGACCATCCTGGCCAACATGGTGAAACCCCATCTCTACTAAAAATACAAAAATTGGCAGGGTGCAGTGGCTCACACCTGTAATCCCAGCATTTTGGGAGCCCGAGGCAGGTGCATCACAAGGTCAGGAGTTGAAGACCAGCCTGGCCAATATGGTAAAACCCCATCTCTACTAAAAATACAAAAATTAGCCCGGTGTAGTGGCACACACCTGTAGTCCCAGCTACTTGGGAGGCGGAGACAGGAGAATTACTTGAACCCAGGAGGCAGAGGTTGCAGTGAGCTGAGATTGGGCCATTGCACTCCAGCCTGGGTAACAGAATGAGACTCCATCTCAAAACCCAAAAAACAAAAGTTAGCTGGGTGTGGTGGAGCATGCCTGTAGTCCCAGCTGTTCAGGAGGCTGAGGCAGGGGAATCGCTTGAACCCAGGAGGCAGAGGTTGCAATGAGCCAAGATCGCGCCACTGCGCTCCATTCCGGGTGACAGAGCAAGACTCCGTCTCCAAAAAAAAGGTGGATGTGGTGGCTCATGCCTGTAATCCCAGCACTTTGGGAGGCTGAGGTGGGCAAATCACGAGGTTAGGAGTTCGAAACTCGCCTCGCTAACATGGTGAAACCCCATCTCTACTAAAAATACAAAAAAGATCCAGGTGTGCCAGGTGTGGTGGCAGGTGCCTGTAATCCCAGCTACTTGGGAGGCTGAGGCAGGAGAATCACTTGAATCTGGGAGGCGGAGGTTGCAGTGAGCTGAGATCATGCCATTGCATTCCAGCTTGAGCAACAGAGTGAGACTGTGTCTCAAAAAAGAAAAAAAAAAAAACAAAAAACCAGGTCTCAAACTGATCTAAAAGATCAAGCAATTCCCCTATCAGAATCCCAGCAGAGTTTTTCATAAACTGTTTAAAGGTAACTCTAAAATTTAAATGAAAGAGAAAAGGGACAGGAATAGTCACAGGTGAAAAGGGACTTTTTCTACAAGATACCAGAACCTATTGTAAATGTAGAACCTATTATGAAGCTCTAGTAATAATGTGGTACATGAACAGTAATCTGACCAAAATGACCAAAAAAGGGTAAGAGTCCTGAAACAAATCTTTCATGTGCGAACTTTGGTTACAGAAGTGGCATGTAAGATTAGTGGAGAACAAAGGGAGCAGAAAAAGATATTTGAAAGAAGGAAAACACTGCGGTATCACATGCACAAAGGATGTAACTGGATTCCTGACTCACGTCGTGTACAAAAATCAACTCCAGATGGATTAAGGACCTCTATGTCAAAACAAAATGTTAAAAGACTTAAGAGGAAACATAAATGAATGTATTTTATAACTTGGAGTAGGGAGAGAGATCTTTAACAATACATGAAAAACACCGTCTATGAGAGAAAACGATAGACTTGACTGTTAAAATTTAAAACTATCATAAATACGTAAAGAGAGTGAAGACAGGTTATAAACTAGATGAACATATTCACAAATCACAACTGACAGGGAATTAGCATCAAGAATATATAGATATGTATATGTTGGTATATACACACAAACACATAGATACATATACAAACAGACACAATACTCCCACAAATACAATTGAAAAGCACCAGTAATCAAAAAATGGGCAAAAGACACAAATAGGCATTTCATTGAAGAGGAAATAAATGGCCAATAACATGAAGAGATAATTCATGTAATCTGAAATCAGGAAATGGCAATATCAAGACCACACAAGCTACTGTTTTACTACGCTCCACTTGACTGGCAAAATTTAAGAGGCACCGAAGAAGATATAGGCTGGGTGCCGTGGCTCATGCCTGTGATCCCAGCATTTTGGGAAGTCGAGGTGGGCTGATTACTTGAGCTCAGGAGTTTTGAGACCAGCCTGGGCAACATGGTGAAACCCTATCTCTACCAGAAATACCAAAAATTTGCTAGGCGTGGTGGCATGCATCTGTGGTCCCAGCTACTCGGGAGGCTAAGTGGGAGGATCACTTGAGCTCTGGAAGTAAAGGCTGCAGTGAGCCGAGATTGTGCCACTGCACTCCAGCCTGGATGACAGAGTGAGACCCCATCTCAAAAAAAAAAAAAAAGTACACACACACACACACAATGGGTGGGGTGTTAACTTGTGAACTACTTTAGAAAACATGTCATTATCTTTTAAAATTAAGGGTGAACACATACCATATGAGCCAGCAATTCCACCCTCAGGTACAGTCCTCAGAAAAACTCTTGCCTCATGTGCAACAGAGACTTAGAAAAATTGCTCAAAGCAGCACTGTTTATAATTGCAAAAAGAAGAAAAGGAACAACCTCAAAGCACATCAATAAGAATGGATGAGTGAACTGTGGTACATTTACACAAAAGATTATAAAACGGTCAAAGCAAAGGAATTTCAGTGACAGGCAATAGGGAGGATTCTTAGTGATGTTAGTCGAGAAAAGAGTCCCCACAGTATATACAGCATGACAGACATGATAAAGTCAAAAAACAACTAAATAATGAATACGGGATTCAGAGTGATGGGTGGAGGAGGCAATAACAGGGGATTGGGGGCACATCTGGAGAGATGCAGGATATCGTCAAGGTCCCAGCTTTTATTAGGGATGATGGCTTCCCAGGTGCTTAGAACATTAATACAGGTTAACTGATTAACTAGAAGAGGGCTATGCACAGACAGATGTTGCGAGTCTTCCATAAACCAAGGATTCCCAATACACTTGAGGGTCAAATAAAAGATGCTGCTCCACTGGGCTTTTGTTCCCCTTGCACAACACACTTGATTTTCTGCTCAGCCTTCCAGACTCAGCTCTAATCTTGCCTTCTATATGAAGCCTCTACTGCTTGTCCCACAGCTCTTCACCCACCTCTCATCTGGGATGGCCTTTGTGCTCCCACAGCCCCGTGAACACACCACTTCCACTGTTGTCCTCCATGCTATCATGACCATGAGTCTGTAAGCCTCTTTCCCTGACAGTGAGCTTGTCTGAGGCTCTGTGTCACGTGGACACAGAGTGGTGGTTTTTGGCTGAATGCACCAGCCAAAGTGTCACTTCCCTCACTCCCAAGGACCTTCTCTGCCTTATCTTGCCAAATCCTGACATGTTTCAGTCCCCAGTTTGAACTGGCTTTCTGAGGAACTCACAGTGAGTTCTCAACCCCCTGTCCCTGCTCCCCCTCCTCTGGGCCTCTTCCTCTCCTCCCTGGACCCAGTCTCCCTCCCTCCAGTTCCTTCTCCACACTGAGCACCAGAGATCTTTCCAAAGGGTATTCTCTCCAGGACTAAAACCCTCCTGCGGTCCTCACTGTCTTCAGGATCAGTACAGACTCCTCAGCTCTTTCCTGCAGGGCTCCTGCTGCCTGCCATCGTCTTCTCACCTGCTCTGCAACTGCTGCCTCAGGGCCACTGAATATGCCATGTGTCAGCTTCACTCAGGGAAAGCTCTTGACCCTGTACCCCAAAGACAGGGAGCTACTGCAATGTGAACTCTGCTTCCAGATCATGTGTTACCCAAGTAGACCACAATCCTCACACCTCTTAACCAGCTCAAGTTCCAGCACCTGACACAGGGCCTGGCACAGAGGGAGTAGCTTCTGCTGGAAGGGAGACAGGGACTCATATTTTTGTATGTTTTATAAGACATAGTCCCTTGTGACAGCTTTTGGATTGACATTAATTTTAAAAGATGTTTTATGTTTTCTTTTTTCTTTTTTTTTTGAGACGGAGTTTCGCTCTTGTTACCCAGGCTGTAGTGCAATGGCGCGATCTCGGCTCACCGCAACCTCCGCCTCCTGGGTTGAAGCAATTCTCCTGCCTCAGCCTCCCGAGTAGCTGGGACTACAGGCACGTGCCACCATGCCCAGCTAATTTTTGTATTTTTAGTAGAGACGGGGTTTCACCATGTTGACCAGGATGGTCTCGATCTCTTGACCTCGTGATCCACCCGCCTCAGCCTCCCAAAGTGCTGAGATTACAAGCTTGAGCCACTGCGCCCGGCGAGATGTTTTGTTTTCTTACCTGATCTGGCTGTGATCTCCTTAAGGACAGTATCTTGGAAGTGTGTGCTGGGCATAGTGCTAGCCCTGTAGCCTTTGCTGACTAATGACAGGCTGATCACCAGGGGCCTATCAGAACTCATGTTGCTCCCTTGCTTTAGAGCTGTCACTCACCGTGTTGAAGTACTCGACGCCGGTGGCTTCAAATGCTCTTGCCACAGGCTGGGTTGTGGCCACACAGGCAACAGGGTGGCCATTGCCAATGGACTTGCCCATGGTGACGATGTCAGGGACGAAATCTTTTCCTTGCAGCTGGAAGGCCCAGAAGTGCTTGCCTACTCGGCCAAAGCCAACCTGGATCTCATCTGCAACAAAGACCCCTCCAGCCCTGCGGATGTGCCTGTGGCAGAGGACAGATGACTGACGTGGGGGCTGTGGTTGAGAGGGATAAGACCAGGAGTCAGGAGGTCTCAGGCTTTGCGTCTTGTCTCTGCCAGCAATAAGGTGGGGGCCTTGGGCAAATGGCTGGCCTTCTCTGGGCCATTATTTCTTTAAGGGCTTTGTCTCAAAATTCTGGCAGTCAGGCCAGGCTGAAGTTGGGATTTGGACCAGAGGTTGGAAAACCCCATTAGAGCCCTGGCCTCCCTAGGGCAGACCCCGCCCACCTACTCACTCTGCCACTTGGGAGAAGTAGCCAGCAGGGGGTATGATCTGCCCTCCCACACTGGGCAGAGACTCAGCAAAGAAGGCTGCAATCTGTGAAGAGATGGACATTGGGAACATGACCATGGAGGTGTGCAGTGACTGGCTCAGCGTGCCCTGCTAATGCTGGCTTAGTCCAAGAAGGACAAGTCACCGTCACTGCTGCACCCCTACTTTGGACTCCACGGCACATCGGAAGGTTTGTGACTCAGTTTTCTCTCAGGCCTCCAACCAGCTCTTACCACCTGGATGCCTCCAGGCCCCTAGTACTTGGCATGCCCCAAACTAAATGCACTGATTCTCCCCCATAAGTCTGTTCCTTCCCTGTCTCCCTCCCTCAACCCATCAGTCAGCACTGCCCAAGGATTCTACCTCAGCCTCCTCTCTAAACCTATTCCTTGCCCTCTGTGTGGACACACTTGTCTCCTGCAGATCTGCCTGTTTCTTCCTTGGATTCCTGCAAATGCCTTTTTTTTTTTTTTTAAGACATGGTCTTGCTCTGTTGCCAGGCTGGAGTGTAGTGGCGCAATCCCAGCTCACTGCAATCTCTGCCTCCTCTGGGTTCAAGCGATTCCCCCCTTGCCTCAGCCTCCCGAGTAGCTAGGACTACAGGCGTGCACCACTATGCCCAGCTAATTTTTTTGTATTTTAGTAGAGACAGGGTTTCACCAGGTTGGCCAGGATGGTGTTGATCTCCTGACCTCGTTATCCACCGGCCTCAGCCTCCCAAAGTGCTGGGATTCCAGGCGTGAGCCACCACGCCCAGCCCTGCAGATGCCTTCTAACTGGATGCCTCTTCCAGTCCGTTCTCCACATGGCCACCAGGGTGATGGATGCCTCAACCCAGAGAGCTGAGCATGTCACTCTTGTTTAAAACCCCTCAGTAACCCTTTCTGCATATGGCAGTGACTTCCTAACTGTATTCTGCCTTACAGATGGGTGGGCAGGGCCAATGGGTTGGGATACTGGTCCGCCACACCTGTCGCAATCAGAGCAATCTGCTTTTTTAGGTTTTATAGAAGTCGTTGCAGAGCCCCTGAAACACATAGGCAAGGCTTCCCTGGTTGGCTTCTATCTTTCTGGCCCCACAGGCTGCCTTTCTTTGCCATATCTCCTGTGTCCGGCTCTGTCACTCCTTCAGTGAAGCCTTCAGAGAGCCCTCACCTGTTGCCAACAGTCTTCCCTCTGCTGTCACTGTGGGTAACACACCTCCACTCTGTCTCCACTATACTGCCCTTACCAGGCTTTCCCACCGCTCGCTTGGGGCTTAAATCATGGTTACCTGACCTCAAGCTGCCCCATTCAGATCTATCCTCCACACAGCCCTGGAGTCAGCAGCCCCAGCCCCAGCCCCGTGATCTTACCGCTCTCCTGCTTAAGACTCTTTGGTGGTTCTCTGGGGCCTCCAGGGCAGAACTCCAGCTGCTCAGCATAGTTCTGGTGCCCTCTGGCATGTGGACCTGCCTGCCTCTCCAGGCTCAGCTCCTGACCTATTCTGCCTGGCCACACATACACATGGTTCCTCAGCCACCCGTTAGGATGCCCTTCCTCTGTTACTTCCCACCCTGCCTGGAGAGGCTGACCCTTACTGTATCAGGGAGCACCTCCTCCAAGGACCTCCCTTGATATCCCCCGAGGCCTACTCGGGGTCTGGCTGCCTATCACACCCATGCACTAAGACTCTCTGCTGAGCCTGAACTGCCCCTACCCAGATTTCTAGAGGGCAGGGCCTCATTTGGTTTTTCTCTCTGGGTTCCCAGGATCTAGCACAGGAGTGGTGACAACAATGGAGGCGACATTCACTGTTTGCTGGATTGGACAGGCATGAACATGGTTACCTTCCTGCCCTTCTCTTGTGCACTGCTGACCACACGTTTCACCTCGTTGGCATAGGCCACAGCTGGGTTGGGGTGGTCCTCCTGGTAGGGGCCCCGGTAGGTGTCTGGGAGAGGTGCCTGTGGGGAGTGACAGCACCATGTTATCTGGGCTTGGGAGCAGGCACCGACCTGTTGTTGAGTTGGGCAGTACATACCACGTGAACCCACTCCTTCTGGCCATCCAGGTTGCGGAACTTGTAGGGACTGATGTCAATCAGGGAGCTCAGGTGGCCATGATATGCACTGGGGAGGAGAAGGGAGGGTAGGCTCAGGCCTGGGCGGTACCTACTCCCTGGCCCATCTGACCATGGTCTCCCCACCCCTGAAGACACACAGGGGAGGCCAACTTTCCTGACACAGTCCCCAAGTCCTTGGGCTGGGAAAGAGCACAGGCTTTGGAGTCAGCAGCAGTTCTTGGAAGACTGCTGACTGGCTATGTGACAGTGGCTCATCATTTAACCTCTCTGGGTTGTTTTCTCTCCTGTGAAATGGGATGGGAGTTCCTCTTTCTGGTTTATAATGAATCTTAAATGTGTTGATGCTGTCAGCTTGGGCCTTGTGCACATCACATACTCAATTCATGGGAGCTACTGTGGGGACAGTTTGAAAGTGTAAAATGTTGTAGAGCCACCTCTGACTCTTACATATAGCACTCTCTGTTCCCCAGAGCTGCCCTCCCAGAATGGTGGCCCAGGGTGACAGAGCCTCTGGGAGGTTTCAGGCCTGCTCCTCTGCCTGCCATGCTTGTCTTCAGTAGCCCAGGCCCCTCGTCCTCCCTGCCTAAGGCACCCAGAGTCAGTCTCACAGATCCCTAAGAGGCCTGTGGGCCAGGCTTCTGGAAACGGTAGGGCGGCGAATTGCACTTACTGGTCTAATACCACCACGTCCTGGTGTCCCGTGTAGTGGCGAGCCAGCCTCAGGGCCAGGTCATTGGCTTCTGACCTATGACCAAAAAGGTGGGCATGACTCAGACAGTGCTCCAGGAGCTTCCCACAGAGAAATGCTGAGGGCAGGAGGACTCTTCCAGCAGCAAGAAGATTCTCAGGACATCAACTAGTCAGTCACTTGCTTGTTTGTTTGGTATATATCAGATGCCTCCAATGTGCTAGAAGCTGGGGTCAAAAAGAGCAGGTAAAATAGACACAGCCTTGGCCCTCCTGGAATTTATATTGTCGTATGTGTCATGAAAGCTGTCTGGAAAAAACTCAAACCATTGTTTTTCCTCTGCTTTCACACTTTAACAATCAACACAGAAGACTTCTGTGACTCCAAAAAATATGTAAGGATTTCTCCCCAGCAGCAGGCAAGCAATCACTTCTGCAGTGGATACCAGCGGAGTGTCCTCCAATTCAATTCCAACACTGTCTGCCTGGAGACAGCATCAGAATCCACAGCATGAGGGCTCAGTGCCCAAGACTGCCTCACAGCCCTCTGGGCACCACTAGCAAGTCTGGGCCTCTGGAACTTCTTTTTTCCTTTTGTAGAGAGGGGGTCTCACTATATTACCCAGACTGGGGGCTCAAGCATTCCTCTCACCTCAGCCTTAAAATGCTGGAATTACAGGCATGAGCCACCATGCCAGCCACCTTTGGAACTTCTGACTGACTGGCTTCAAGTCGAGGTTCCCACAATTCCCTCCTTAGGTTCAATTAATTTGCTGGAGTGGCTCACAGAACCCAGGGAAATACATTTACTGGTTTATTATAAAGGATGTTACAGAAGATACAGATGAAGAAATCTATAGGGTGGGGCATGAAGGAAGGGCATGATGCCCTCCCTGGGTGCGCCACTCTTCAGGAACCTCTGTGTTCATCTATCTGGAAGCTCTCTGAATCCAGTCCCCTTGGTTTTTATGGAAGCTTCATGACAGCAGCATTCCTTCCACCAGGACATGGGGTGGGACTCTCTCTGGAATGAGTCTTACGATCCATCATCAGAAAAGTGGGGAAGATTAGAGTCCTGCCTTGGGCAGGTGAAAAGAAGGCAGAAGGTGAGAGTGGTTGTCTCCTGAGGCCTAACACACCTGATGTTATAACAAAAGATGTTGTAACAAGGGCTGTGGGAGTTACGAGCCAGGAACTGTGGACAAAAATGAATGTATGTATATGTTTATATACCTGTGTGTGTATTTATATATATATATACACACGTACATATCTATACATAGACACACACACGCTACCACAAAAGCCAAAAAAGTAAAAGCGATCATTTTGCTAAGTGCTACGATGGATGCCCTGGGAGAGAGAACCAGAGGGGACATGTTATGGGTTGAACTGCACCCCCTCCCCCAATTTATGTGTTGAACCCCTATCCCCAGTACCTCAGAACAGCCCATATGTGAATGGATATGGAGATAAGAGAGGTGATTATGTTAAAATGAGGCTGTCAGGGGGCCCCTAATCCAATCTAACCACTGTCCTTATAAGGGGAAATCTGGACACACGAAGAGACACTAGGGACACTTGCAGACAAAAGACTAACCAGGGTGAAGAGGAGGAGGCAGCCATCTCCAAGCCAAGGAGAGAGGCCTTAGAAGAAACCAACACAGGCCAGGCGCGGTGGCTCACGCCTGTAATCCCAGCACTTTGGGAGGCCGAGGCGGGTGGATCACGAGGTCAAGAGATCGAGACCATCCTGGTCAACGTGGTGAAACCCCGTCTCTACTAAAAATACAAAAATTAGCTGGGCGTGGTGGCGTGCGCCTGTAGTCCCAGCTACTCGGGAGGCTGAGGCAGGAGAATTGC
>PVKV010020678.1:0-39282 GCA_004027835.1 Alouatta palliata
CACTTCTCTGTCTATCTTTTCTTCCGCGCACTCTCTCTTCCAGGTATTGGGACCCTCTTGCTGGCCGAGAGCTCCTCGGCAGACGTGCCATTCCCGATAAAAATGTTCCCTTTTCTCCACATTCTTGACAACATCTGCTGTTTTTTGACTTTTTAAAAATAGCCATTCTGAATGGTGTGAGATGGTATCTTGTTATGGTTTTAATTTGCATTTCTCTGATATTATTAATATTGAACAATTTTAATATGCTTCTTGGCCATTTTTGTGTCTTATTTTGAAAAATATTTGTTCATGCCCTTTTACTACTTTTAGTGGAGTTGTTGTTGTTCTTTTTGTAATTGTTGGTGAGTCATTTGACTTCTTTATAGATCCTGGATATTAGTCCCTTGTCAGATGAATAGTTTGCAAATACTTTCTCCCATTCTCCAGGTTGATTGTTCACTGTTACATCTTTTGCTGTGCAGAAGCTTTTAAGTTCCATTTCTGTATTTTTGTTTTAGTTACATTTGCTTTGGAGGTCTTAGTCATGATCTCTTTGCCTGAGCCAATACACAGAGGAGTTTCTCTTAGGTTTTATTTCAGTATTTGTATAGCTTCAGATCTTATGTTTAGGTATTTAATCCATCTTGAGTTAATTTTTGTATATGGTGACAGATAAAGGTCCAGTTTTATTATTCTACATGTGGCAATCTAATTTTTTCAGTTCTATTTATTGAATAAAATATCCTTTCCCCAGTGTAGGTTTTGGTTGACTTCTCAAAGATGAGTTAGCTACAGGTATGTGGCTTTATTTCTGGGTTCCCTATTCTATTCCATTGATCTATGCATCTATTTTTATACCAGCGCCATGCTGTTTTGCCTTTCTTTTTGACATTTCGGTTGTTCTTTATTTAACATATCTGACTGGAAAACAGCACTGCACAGAACCAGCTCTTTATTCATCATGTCACACTATCAAGATATTCTTTGGTTGCTACTTTTACCCAACAAAGTAAATTATTCTGAAAATACACAATGTACAGACATTAACAATTTGATTGTATTTCTGAACCAAAATCCTCCAGACCATTCATTATCCATAAAGGAATACTTTTACTATCCTCAGAGTTATTTTGTAGAATTTTTGCTTTAAATATAAACTGACAAACTGTTTTGTAGTTTCAAATGTTCTGGTATTGTATTGGAAAGTGTAAGTGTATGTGTGAAATTATAATAGTGCCATAACATGCACACTTTCAACATTTTAGTTATTTCTCATAAAATATGAATGTTTATCCCATGTCTGTTTAGTTTGACCAAAATCATCCTTCTATGTAAACCACAATATAAACACGTCTACCAACCATTTAAAATTATTTTTAACTTGCCATATTTTTTCTGTAAATTTGCTAACTTAAGAAATACCATGAAATCATAGTACTAAATTTCTTTGTTAGATAATACAAAACAGATCTTGACCTTTCAATGGAAAAATTTATATTACATAATTTTAAACCTCTTGTGCCTGAATAACAATACTCTATTAAAGAGACTTAATGAATGAATGGATAAATGAATAAATGATTCAACAGAAGTTCTAAGATTATTGAATTAATTTTACCAACATGTATTTATTTAAAGCTATCATCTTACCCTTAATAATAATAGTATGGGGTAAATACAAACTTACTTAATGGCTAATTAAAAAAACTTACAGTAGGTAGATACATGTTCATTTGCTTCACATTATTTAAAATATCCATAAATTGAAATTAGAAAAACTTCGTTTTATTTCTATATGGCCTTCGTAAAGAAGGTTAAAAAATACTTCATCTATTTATTTACATATGGATTGAAAAAATGTATTAATGAACACCTTAGTTTAAGAAAAAATATATATGAGGTAAGAGTATTGATACATTCACACAGATAGACATTTGTTGAATATTTCACATATATCATGCTATTAGCTACGTACTAAATATCAAAATGATTTAAAAAATGATGTGGGGTTGTGCAGAAGGAATCAACATGTTTGGATTTACTTTTCATGGAGATTCTAGATAGGGCTGAGATGAGAAATACAGAAAAATAACATTATTTTAAGGAAATGTTTTGATCTTGCTGAATTTGAAGTATTATTGATTATTCAATTAAAAGCATCTATTCTAATGATTAGAAACTGATTAGTTTTATATGTCTATTTGGTTAGGCTGCATTCTCCAGTTATTTCATCCAACAGTAATCTCTGTGTTGCTAGGAAGGTATTTGGTTGATGTGACTAAAGTCCTGATTGTCTAACACAAGCTGTGTGGGTGTGATTCAATCAGTTGAAATGCCTTAAGAGCAGAGCTGAAGCTTTTCTGAAAATGAAATACAAATTATGGACAACAGAATGAACTTATGCCCAAGAGTTACAGCCTGTCCTTCCTGAAAGCCTGCCCTGCGTATTTCATACTTGCCAAATAAGCCCTACAATTTCATAAGCCAATTCCCTGTAATCTCTTATATATCTTGGGATAAACTTTGTTACCAGGACTTTAGAATCAGAATTCCTGATTCAAATTCACACTTCAACACACAGTAGCTAATTTCAAACAAGCTAATTCAACTCTGAAGCCTTAGTTTCACATTTGTTAAATATTAACAGTAACAGTAGCTATTTCTTGGGTTATTGTGAGGATTGATTCAGATAATCCATATTGTATTAGTCTGTTCTCATGCTGCTATAAAGAACTGCCTGAGACTTAATAATTTATAAAGGAAAGAGGTTTAATTGACTCACAGTTCCACATTGTTGGAGAGGCCTCAGGAAACTCATAATCATGATAGAAGGCAAAGAAGAAACATGCACCTTCTTCACAAGGTGGCAGGATGGAGACGGAGTAAGTGCAAGCAGGGGAAATGCCAGACACTTCTAAAAATTATCAGATGTCATGAGACTCACTCACTCATGAGAACAGCATGGGGGAACCGCACCCATGATTCAGTTACCTCTATCTCATCCTACCCTTGACATATGGGAATTACAGGGATTACAGTTCAAGGTGAGATTTGGGTGGGGACACGGAGCCCAACCATATCACATATCAAAGCTTATTGCATAAGGTAGTTTTTAGAACAAAGTATATACTTAATGTTAGCTGCCATTTTCTTAAAATATTATTACTTAGAATGAGATCTACAAAAAAAGATAAATGCGTGAAACTCAGGAGAGACATGTAGATATGGTTGAATTTAGGGATATTCAACATATAAAGTGGAAGATGACTTATAGTTTCTATGAGTTCATCCAACTATCAGTTGAGGAATGCGTAGGTGATATCCAAGAGTAAACAAGATTAATGAGTGTGTCTATTCACTCTACATGGAAGCCTAAATTCCATTTTATAATCTCTACTCACAAATACCTGTATCTTAGTTGAAACACAGAAAATATGATTACCACTTTGTATGTAATAGAAAATCATGTAGTTTGCCTTGTGCTTAACACAACTTACAACTAACTGCCAGAATCTGCTTTGTCTCTGGAACCACAGATGTTCACTCTACTCATGTGCTCCTGAGAGTCTGGAAGTGCTATGGAATATCCACTTCCTTACTCTAAGAGTACCAGCCAATTACTCTCTAGAGTTGATACATTAATCTTGAGCTCCCCTACCCTTGGTTAGTGATAATTCTGAATTTTTTGTTCCGAATTGCTTCCCAGAGTTTCACCATGGAGTTAAGCTCCATTCAGCCACTGTGGTAGCTGATTGGTTACCCATTTTATTGGCTGAGTTTCTTTATCTGTTTCACATCTCTATTCCTTGCCAGTGTCCCTAATAATCTATTTGTCTTGAATATACTTTTCCCAGGGTCAGTTTCTGTAGAAACAAATACTAAGAGAGGGCATTCGAAATTTTGTTAAGAGATCAAAAGCATGTGTTGCTTTTACCTTCAGGTGATTTAGAAAATAAAAATAAAAATAGAAAGGTGAACATAGCTTTTCTACTACTTCATTGACAAGCAAAATCATTCACTTTATATATACCTCAAGTGTAAATTTAAATATTTGATTCTGGTGTTCTTATATATAATTTAGGGGAGTAGGTTGTGATCCACCATTTATATATCTTTGGATTGCTCTTCTGTTAGGTAAACTTTCACAATGAGTTAAAAGGGCATTCTCACTCTCTCAACTGAGACAGAAAAGGAAATTCCACAAACAAGTACTGAAAGCAATCTGAGGGTTGAGGAAATACAAAAAAGTCACAGACTCAAACACTATGATATGAAGAAACAAGCACTTGTTAGTATGATTGATAAACTATCACCTTGGAAATTGAGAAGGTAATTGTCTCTATTATATTCCAAGACAGAAACCAAACTTAAATAAGTCAAATTAACAAACTTTGAGTTACCAGTAAAAAAAGTTAAAAAATCTTGTGAAATATTTTCCCAGGAAAATGCATTAGGCTTTAAAGACTGCACAGTGTGTGAGGGAAAGCATCAAAATTTTCCTAAGAAAAAAAAAATTTTTTTAATGACTTCATTTATTATTTTTTTTTATAAACCTGTGAAATTATCATGTAAAAATTTCAAAGAGATACTCCCGGGTGTGATGTTGAGAGGCAATTTCAGCACCTATTATAGCATTTCAGTGTAATATAACTTGTTGTGCCTTACTGCTTAATCACATAATAGTATTTAGAAATTGTTCATACTATCTGGCAAAAATGTCTTGCCATAACACGATATGGCAACATGTACTTTTATTCTTATTACATAAGAAAACATATCAAAGCACTCAGGAAACATCCTATGTGAGTAGGCATAACAGAATCACCAAGCAAAGCAAAATCTTTGTGAACAAAGACTATACCTAATAGTATTATTTTTTCATAAAACATTGCTATTATAAAATGTGCTTATTTTTAAGCTTTTCATAGACACGGTTACAGAAACATTATTATTGAAACAAGGCCAATGAGGCTACTGTTACATTTTATATATTTTCAAACAGGGAAGTAGATTAAGGTTTTTCTGCATCTCAGACATAAACAGCAATTATTTATCATATTCTGTTATTATACTTGTAAAATATGACAGAATATTTATACTAAATTGCTTATATTTGGTTTTATATATATATATATATATATATATATATATATCCATATCCCTGATGACTACAAAATGAATAGACACGTTTCTTAAATGGTTAAGCAATTAAAGCTTGCTATATGGTAATATAAAATGTTTATGATTTTATTTATAGAAATAATGCCATGGATCAGGAGGAGCCTATATATGAAAAAAAATGTATTGAATTGCCAAACATTTGTGCTTTTGTTTTTAAAGCACATTATCATGGAAATCATATTCCAAAGAAGTTTCTTTCATTACAGTTTCAAAAGAACCCCACTAAATTTTAAAAAGTGCCTTTCATAAATCTAATTTTAAGCAGTTGTCTTTCATAGATATATCTGCATTTTCAAAGGTGGCTAAGGGGTTTTCTTTAAAGCCTTTAAAATGTTAAATATTACTCCAGAAGGCCAAATCAGGAAAACTAGGTGGAAGATATGAGAATGCCTGTTTTTATTTAATATAAACTAATAAATTAAACAAACTAAAACTCCTTTACAAACTGTCATTGGAAGTATTCAGGCTAAGTTCAATAGTTCGAGCCAGAAAAACAGAAAAAGATAAATCCTTAAAGTTGGTTTCTGTGATGAACTCTATTTAGTTAAAACTGCAAATTTTCAGTTTTTTATTGCTTCGTCTGAAAATCTAAAACAGTTATGCCTCCCAGTTCTAGCATTCTAAAATACCTGTCACTCTCAAATATAATACATTTCCATGTTAAGAACATAACAATTTAGACTAAAGAAGTTTTTATATACCTCACACACAGTAGCCATTATTTTGAGGAAAGGCTAATGGGCGACCTTCGTTCCTTCTTGGTGGTCTTGTGATATTTTTCTTTAATCTCAACAATGACATGCTGTCATACCATTTTGACATGGTGCTGTAACATTCCCATTTGATACACTGACTGGACTTAGGAAAAAGTTGTATTAATAAATATGTACTATGGTCTGGTTATATTCTTAATAAATCCTTTGAGGAAGGGTCTTTATTTTGTATACTTTCTAATATTTCCCTAATTGAATGTTTGCTGTCCATTAATAGCATTCCCTGTTTAAAACCATTTTCTTTCAGCCTTTAACATTGCACTATTTTCTTCTAATGTCCATTGTTGCTAATTTGAAGAATACTGCCTTTTTTTTCAGTGGCTCTGGGGTTGTTTCAAAAAATGTTTTCCTGAAGATTTTTAGCATTTGTCTTAGTTCATTTTCTGTTGCTATAAGAAAATACTACATATAAGGTAACTTATGAAGAAAAGAAATTTATTTCTCACACAGTTCTGGAGGGTGGGAAGTCCAATATCAAGGGGCTGGAATCTGGTGAGAGCTTTGACAGAAGGCAGAAAGACAGGCGAGGAAGGGAATGAGAGTTACAGAAAGCTACAATCCCTCTATTATCTCTTTATGCTAACAATATAAGAGATGATATTAGTGTTTTACTCTGGAGTTTCTGGTTCCCTTTCCTTTTTCTTAGGAGAATAAAGGCAAGCCTTCTTCCCAATATTCTGAACTTTTTCCTGATAACTAGAAACTAATTTGTTGTCTTATTGAACATACAGCTTTTCACTTTAATTTGAACAGTTGGTTTTATATGTACCATGTTTTCTTCTATAACTTGGTTTCTTCTGGAGACTTTCATTTAAAAAAAATTATTCTTTATAAAAATTTTAAATTTTCTCAGTCTCTCCCTTGTCTCTGCCATTCCACAGAAAAACATTTACTTCCTAGAAAACTTTCCTTTCAGATTTTTCTTTATTTTCCAATCTAGAGTAAACATAATTTTTTGTTACTTTTAGATGGTTACTGTCCTGGGACTTTCCTTTGACATTCACCTAGGTTGAATCCATTAATTATCTGATTACAAATCTAACTCAGGTGTTTCTTCATATAAATTATTAATCAAGGTTAAATAGCAAGTACACATTCAAGTACTTACATGCCTGAAAATTATCTTTATCTTAACTCTTGATGGAAAGTTTGCCTGAATATATAATTTTAGGTTGATATTATGCTCCTTATAAATTTCAAAGTAATAAAGACACAGAAATAAAACAAAATTATGCAGCTACATTTTTTGTGGGAGAATTTGGCAGTTGCGATAATGGTGTAAGACACAGATCATTCAGTTAATGGTTATGTAGAGGTCAAGTACAAAGAGTCAGAGAAAGAAAATGACATTTGACAGCTCCATAGGGCTGGAGAGACCAAAATGATAAACTTTAGGGATTAGGATTCTGATGAGAAGACTGTAGCAGAGAAATGAGCACATCAATCTGTTAATTTTGCTCCCAAAACATTGGCTAAATTCTTAAGCATTATGAATCTTCATTATTGATTTTCTCAGCAGCTCCCTCATGCCTTCAAACAAATGCATTTTTTGTCTGGATTGTCTACTTCTATCTTGATCTGGATTTTTTAATAACTTGTTTTGGCAGCAGCACTGATTTTTTTTGAAAACTACTCTGTCATACTTGAAAGTAGTACCCTTGAGATCATAGACTTTTTTTATGTTGCTTATAAATCTACTAGGTTCTCATGTTGTTTACAGAGATTTTTTTTCACATTGATTCTTGGGGGTTATCCAAACATATAATAACTCATAATCACACATCTCTCTTAACAACTATAAGGCATCTAATCCTGTTGTCAAATTTCATTGGTTAAAACTTTTAGCCTTATATAAAATAGCAACAGTGATAGTAATTAGTCTTATTTTTTTCCCTGACAATAGCAGGAAAGCCTCTAGTGTATCCCTACTAAGTATGGTGCAAATTGATAGGGGACGAGGAATATACACATATACATATGTGTACCTGAAGATATCATGTAAAGGAAATGCTTATCAAATTCTAATTTATTGACTACTTCTAATGAAGCAGGAGCAGCCGCAAACAAACCTCTCAAACACCAAACAGGGAAGGAAGTGGTAATTTTATTCGGCCGGAGCTGCCTCAACAATGGAGCTCCCTAACAAAGAAAACCCTTGGCCCTTTTAAAGGCTTACAGTCTAAGAGGTGCACATGTGAGAGGTTCTAGAGCATGGGGGACATGACTAGGTGGGAGTCTGAGCAAGAATGCCTTCAGGGATAAATTCCTCCATACCACCTCCTTGATCTGTAGATAGGACTGTGGTTAGTAGTAGGGGGTTTAATCCTTAGCCTGGCTTTGCCAACCTGTCCTTCCAATGATCTCCTCTGGTTGACTTTTAACTTCTCCTTATGAAACACAATGTAGAAGGCTAAAGGGGAAGTGGCCTTAGAAGCTTAAGAGGAAGGGGTCTCCTTCCTTACCAACATGAATGTGTTTTGAGTCTTATAACATAATCCTTTTGTATCAATGAAGTTAATGACACGACTTCTCTACATAGATGAATTATGATGGTGCTATAGATTTAATTGTGGTCCCCTTGAATTTATTTATTGAAGTTTCTACCTCTAATATCTCAAACTATCATATTATTTGGAAATAGGGCTTTTACAGAGATAATCATTAGAGTGGGCCCTAAACCAATCTGACTGTTGCCATTACAAAAGGAGGATGTTTGGTAACAGACACACATGCAGGAAAAGTGCCACAAAAATGTGAAGATATTCATCTATAAGCTAAGGAAAAAGATCTGAAATAGATTCTGTCTTCACTGCCCTCAGAAGGAACCAATCCTACTGATATCTTGATTTTAAACTCCTAGACTTCAGATCTGTGAGACAGTAGACTTCCATTGTTTAAGCCGCTCAGTCATACTTATTACGGCAGTTTACCAAACTAATACCAATGGTAAATACATTCATTAGCAAAAATGGAGGAGTAAAGACTTCTAACAATTCTCTTCACCATGGAAGCAATGAGAAAACTATGAATCAGAGGATTACAACACTCTGGTGAGCATCTATTGTAGCTTATAACTTGAACTATTCCTATCCCTTTGTTAGCTCTTAAGTAGCCTTGAAAATCAACATCTTGCAATCTCAGAGACAATTAGAAGCTTGGTAGCCAATGGAGATGGCAGAAAGGGATTGAGTGGCTTCAAGCTCTCATTCCCCCACAATATAATTATTTGACCTCTCTGGTACTTCCCTGAAAGACACCATTTGCAGAGCTTTCTTAAGCCCATTTTCCTCTTGGGGCTCTTGTCAAAACTGGAGCCAACTGTTTCACTCTGTGGCTTCCTGAAGTGGCACATAAGAGTTGAGGCAAACAAAGACCAAAGAGCTTAAAATGAAAAACTGAAGAGTGTAATTTTTATGGAGACTTTGAAAAGATTGACATACTACTGGGAATCTAGACAGACACAGCAAAATGTGAGAAAACCTACAAGTCCGTACCTACAGTCGACCTTGAGGCTTTCTTCAAGCCGAAAGTGAAGCCTAAAAAAGTTTTCAACTGCATAACTCAATGTTAAAGATATACTCCATTATGCACTCAGGGCCCTGGAGACCTTTTTTTACAGAGGCATTTAAATAAATCTCTATATAAGGAGTAGATTATTAATAAGCTAACCAAGAAGAGATTTCAGTGGCCACATAATTAAAGAACATTTTACTTCACAGATTTAGGTTAGAAAGGTGATAAAATAAACAGTAACAATAACAAAGAAACCAAGAATTGTAGGTAATCATATATTCAATGCCAAAATGTACTATTTTAAATATCTGGTTTTCAACAAAAACTGTAAAACATGTTAAAAAAAAAAAACTGTTAAGTTTGCTTCCTGCACAGAGAAAAACTAAGAAACTGCTTCTAAAGAATGTCAGCCATTAAAATTATGAGGCAACTATTTTCAACCTGCTACTTTAAATATAGCTATATAATGAAAGCAGTTCATTTCTAAAGAACTAAAGGAAAGTATAAGAATAATATCTCACCAAATAGAGAATGTCAATAAAAAGTAGAACTTTCCTAAAGAAGCAAACAGAAATTCAGACATTGAAAAGTACAATAATAAAATGGAAAATTTCATTAGAAGGTTTCAATGGCAAATTTTAGAAGGCCAGAGAACTTAACAATATGTCAGTTGAGATTATCCAGCCTAAGAAACAGAAAGAAAAAAAAAAGAGTGAAGAAAATCAAGAAATCTCTGAAACCTGTGGGACATTATCAAGTATACCAAAATATGGTTATTGGTAGTATAGAAAGACGGAAGACAGAGAAAGAAGCAGAAAGAATATTTGAAGAAATAATGGCTGAAAACCTCACAATTTTGTTAAAACAAAACAAAACCCAATAGTCCACACATCCCAGAGGCTCAATAAACCCAGGTACTATAATTTGTAGATATGAACTCCAAGGTATATCATAATAAAACTCTCTAAAGCCAAAGACAGAGAGAATCTTGAAAGCAGCCAAACAGAAGTGGCTTATTGCTAACAAGGGATTCTGAATAACATTAACAGCTAATTTCTCATCAGAAAGCATAGAAGACAGAGGCATTTTTTAAAAAGACTTCTAAAAAATTTAAAATTTTTCAAAAATTTTAAATGCAGCAAAACTATCCTTTGAAAATGAAGGAGGAAACAATTTATTACTAGCAAAACTGTCATACAAGAAATACTAAAGAAAGCTCTTCAGACTGAAATGAAAGAATGCTGGCAAGTAACTAGAATTTAGATGAAGAAATAAAGGACACTGAGGAAGGTAACTAAGTAAATATAAAAATCAGTAATATACATTTTTGTTTGTAGTTTTAAATAAAAAAAATTTTGTGGAATATTATGCAGGCATAAAAAAGAACGGCATCATGTATTTTACAAGGACAGAGGGGATTAGGGAAATGGAGGCCATTAGCCTCAGCAAGCTAATGCAAGAACAGAAAACCAAATACTGCATGTTCTCACTTATAAGTGAGAATTATATGATGAGAACACATGGACACAGAGGGGAACAACACACACTTGGGACTATCAGAGGCTGGGAGGAGGGAGAGGGTCAGGAAAACTACCTAATGGATACTAAGCTTAATACCTAGGTGATCAAATAATCTGTATAACAAACCCTGATGACACGTTTACCTATTTAACATACCTGCACATTTTGTACATGTATCTCTGAACTTAAAATGTTAAATATATACACATATATTGTGTTTGTAACATAAAAATTTTCATTTGTAATTTTTATTCTATTTGAATTAAAAGACAATTGCGTAAAGCAATAATTATAAATCTGTGTGAATAAGTACACAATGCATTAGAATGTAAATTGTATAATAGCAGCAAGAATAGGGGAACAGAAATAATTTATACAGAAATAATTGTGTAAAAATTTAAATTGGTATTAATCTGAACTAGATTATTGTAAATTAAGATATTAATTATAATCCTAAAATAAACCACTAATTTTTTTACTCTTCACATATAGTCAAACAAACAAGGGAATTACAACAGTATTTTAGAAAATATCTAATTATGACAATAAATTTTATTAATCAATTTTTTAAGTGATGTATTACTGGAGTAAATTTCACTTATTCATGCTGCTGGATCCTTCTCACCACAATTTTACCTGAGATGCTTACATTAACATTCATAAGTGACACTTGTATATGTTTTTATGATTATGAAATAATACCACAAAAAAAATTTAAAGTTTATCTGCAATATCTTGGCTAGCACTGACATTATCCGATATTGAACAGTTTTTTTAGAAATCCCATCTGTAACCATATTGTTTTCATAGTTTTCCTTTTCTAACCTCAATTTCTAAAAATTTTCTATTTATAATTTAGTGAATTTAAACTTTCTGTCTCTGTTGAGATCATGTATTAGTCTGTTCTCATACTGCTAATAAAGACATACTTGAGCCTGGGTAATTTGTAAAGAAAAGAGGTTTAATTGACTCAGTTCAGCATGGCTGGGGAGGCATCAGGAAACTTACAATCACGGCAAAAGAAGAAACAAACACATTCTTCTTCACATGAGGACAACAAGAAGTGCCAAGTGACAGGAGGAAAAGCTCTGTCACAAGAACAGCAGCATGGGGGATAACCACTCCCATGATTCAATTATCTCCCAGCACATTCCCTCCCAGGACAGGCAGTGATTATGGGAACCACAATTCAAGTAAAGAGTTAGGTGGGGACAAACTCAAACCATATTAGATCATTTCTGATAAGCTATAATTTTTCTAGAAAAATATGTACTCTAAATATGGTTCAAATATATTTGCATAACCTTCAATGACTACTGCTGGAAGTACCTTTTGCAATGTAGCACCACTGCTTTGGAATGTGATTTGACATTATTTTCTAAAGTTTAACCTGCATATGTACTGTGAACCAGCACTTCCACTCCTAGATCTAGTTTCAACAGAACTGCATTTATAGATGCACTAAAATATGTTGATTACATGTCTGATGGCCCATAGAAATATGAAACGATGAAAGTATGTTACTTTGAAAGATGCAGATGCCAAAATACAAGCGTGAAAAAAATAAAGCAAGGATAATGTAAAACATTTTAAGATGATGATTTACCTTGTAAGCTACTTTCTCATGCTGGATGGTGAAGAATTTTATGGTTAACTGCTTCCAGTTGGCAAAGAGGAATATTGCAGTGGAAATGCAAAAAGAAACTTTGTCTCAGGGTAGTCCAGGGTGCTGAGAAAGCAAGATGAGTTCTCCAACCTCCTGTTTTTCCATCGGTGAATTCCTGGTCTGTGGCCAGAGGTAACTCATTCTTGTCTTCTGATTTTATTTGGTGCCTATTCAAGATGCTAAATCCTAAACTCTGTGATTTGGTGTTTCATTTAAGAGTAAACTAGTTATAGTCTGGGCACAGTGGCTCATGCCTGTAATCCCAGTACTTTGAGAGGCAGAGGCAGGTAGATCACCTGAGGTCAGGAGTTTAAAACCAGCCTGGTCAAAATGGTGAACCCACATCTCTACTAAAAATACAAAATTAGTTGGACATGGTGGCACATGCCTGTAATCCCAGCTACTTGGGAGGCTGAGGCAGGAGAATTGCTTGAACCTGGGAGGCAGAGGTTGCAGTGAGCTGAGATTGCACCATTGCACTACATCCTGGGCAACAAGAGCAAAACTCCGTCTCAAAATAAAATAAAATAAAATAAAATAAAAATCAGTAAATAAGAGTGGAGGAGTTAGAGAAGCCAAAACCCCAGGCCCAATAACCATTTGGTCCAGAGATGATAATACATTCTGGACCAAATACATTCTGGAAAGGAATACACATAGCTGAGAAAAATCTGAGTAAGCACTTAAGTTGTTTGTCCAGTGTCCATTACAAGAATGTTTATTGCTGTATTATAAACAATAGACTTAAATTGGAAATAATTCATATGACCACCAGTAGCATTATGGATAAATGATATTAAATTTGAAATGAGTTAAATTACTGCTACATGTAATGGAATGAATCATTTCATTTAAAAATATTGAGTAAAAGAAGCCACATGCGCAAATGTATAATTTTATTTTCTTAAACATTTTAAAATTAGATCTATAATGTTTCTTTCAAATTGATCTATAGTGTTAGATCCATTTGAAAGAAAGTTATGGTAGGGGAGCGGTGTTGAAATGGGGCATAAAAGGGACTATTGAACTAGTGCCAATACTCTGCTTCTTGACCTAGATGATGGTCAAATATATTCATGTCATCAAGTTGTACACAAAGAATTTCTGTGCTTCTGAATATACATCAATAGAAAGTAATTTAAAATAGATCCTTCTCAACTTACTATGGGGTTGCAATCCAATAAATCCATCCTAAGTTAAAACTATTGTAAGTAAAAAATGCATTTTCAACTTAATGATATTTTCAACTTATGGTGGGTTTATCAGGATGTAGTGCCATTGTAAGTCAAGGAGTGTACCAATGGCCCTTTTGTATCATCACAAAGTCAAAAAATTGAACCACTAAGTGAAAGTGGTTAAATACACACATATATATACATACATATATGTATATACACACACATATATACATACTATAAAACACACACACACATATGTATCTGTATGTGTATCTATGTATATTTTGTAGTATGTATATATCTCTGTATTTTGTAGTATGTATACATGTGTATATACACATATTTGTATATGTATGTGTATGGTGTTTCTGTATACACACACATATATGTACATAAAACAAAAAGTGAAAAGAAGTTTCAAATACACAAATTAGGACTGGAAAAGGGAGAAGTAACTTTATAACCAGAATGTATTGCCTACTAAAAGATGAAGTGGTTAAACTAGGGAGGACAGGGGAGGATTTTGGAACGAAACTCTTCTACCTTAGATCATCAGACATTAGAGATTCATAAGGAGCACCACCTAGATCCTCTCACGTGCAGTTCACGATATGGTGTGCTCCTATGAAAATCTAATGCCTCTGCTAATGTGACAGGAGGTGAGTTCAGGCAATATTGCTCACTTGCCAATGGCTCGCTTCCTGCTATGCAGCCTGGTTCCTAACCTGTACCAGTCCTGCTGGGGTTTGGGAACCCCTGAGTCAACCATCAAAATTCATTTTATTCAGAGTCTTCTTGAGGATTATTACCTGGGAGGAATCTTTCAGAGAATTTCTATCAGACTAGCGAAGCAATGCTTCAAATGACACCTTATATACAAATTATGGAGGTTCTGCTTGTGCTTAGAAGTTAACATGAAACGTCCTTATCAATGTTTGAGTGACAAAATATTGCTACATCAGTTTCAGATTACAGAGGCATAATTGTTCATTGTTTTAGACCTTATGTTATGCACGGGAGTAGGCAAGGGCTAGGCTCATTGAACTTATCTTTTCTAAAAGTGCAGCGATTCAGGAAAAGACGTGTGAACCTGTGCCATACCCTGCTTAGTATCCTCAAGGCATTTTTCCAAAGGGCTGCATTCAGTCACTGAGTCAGGGGTTTGTGAAGTTATGTTAACAAGCAGAATAAGAAAAGGGGATTCTTCATAGCAAGGACTCACTATGTGGCTAGCCAAAGGCAGAAGTTGGCTGCTTTGTCTCACAATATATGGGTCTGTGTGTGTATGTGTACATATTACATAGCGGTTGATTTTGTTTAGGTTTTTAAACATTGTGCTTTAGAGTTTTCATTTTTTACTGTTTATTAATCTTATTACTGATTCCTATATCTTCTCTGTTTTATAAGTAATGTTTTAAAATTTTGATCATTATTCTTTCTTTCATTTTTGCATGTACTGTTCTCTAGGTTTTTGTGTTCTTTCCATTTAAAAAAATTAAATAAACCTTTAATGTGATAACCTTTTCTTTCTATACATTTATAGATTCTGATGTTTTCAGCATCAATCTGTTTAAAAAAATTCTTCAGCTTACATACGTGTTTCCCCTTTGACTCAAGTAATATTGAATGGTATTTTTAAAATTTCTGATCAGAGAATCTTTTTAAGCAAGCTATTAATTCCTAATGGTATGGCACTGTGGTCATCCATGTTGCCCAGATTAATTCTGTTATTTTAATTTATTGAAATTTATCGTGTGTCCTCAGATTTGATGAGTTTCCATGAATGCCATATATGCATTATTTTTTTATACATGCCCTATTTTAAGAAATCTGAGTTTAAAGGATAACTCTCATATGTTCTTCATATATTTTATTACTTACTTAGCTATGTTGAGGTAATTTTCCTTTAAATAATTGACATTTTGGGTGCCACATTTAAAACATATATAAGGCTGGGTGCGGTGACTCAAGCTTGTAATCCCACCACTCTGGGAGGCAGACGCAGAATGATCACCTGAAGCCAGGAGTTCGAAACCAGCCTGGCCAATATGGCGAAACCCCATCTCTACTAAAAATACAAAAATTTAGCTGGACATGATGGCAAGTGCCTGTAATCCCAGCTACTTGGGAGGCTGAGGCAGATTTGCTTGAACATGGGAGACAGGTGGCAGTGAGCTGAGATCATAGCATGCATGCCAGCCTGGGCAACAAGAGCAAAACTTCATCTCAAAAACAAACAAATGAACTTATATATATATATGCATAACACATTTCGGTAATTAAGTATATTTTAATTACTGAGTATCATTTCATTATATCAATGTAATAAATGCACCACAGGGTTTTTAAAAATGCATTGTTCTATGGATGGATATTTAGGTTACTTCAAGTGTTTTGCCTGCTATAAGCAAAATAGTTATAAATATTATTGTATAAGTTATTTTTTAATAGTTTACATTTCTTTTGGACAAATATCTAGGAATTCAAATGTTTAGTAATACGGTAATTTTATGCTTTTTCTTCTTAAATTAATGCCAAAGTGTTTTCCGAAGTTGCCATACCAATTTACCATTGACCAGTAATGTATGTTAGTTTCTCTATATCCTTGGTATTGTTGATCATTTTGATTTAGTCATCCTAACTGCATTGAATTTTTAATTTCTACTCTCCCAATTATAAAAGAATCTATTTCATATGTTTATAAATATTATAAATGAAGTGTTGGTTCCAGTACTTTACCCATTCTTCCTAGATTATTTGTGCTTTTATTATTGATTTGTAGGAACTTTTAATACATCTATATAAAATCTTTTGCAAGTTATAGGTACTACAGAGCTGTTCTGTTTACCTTGCTATTGCATTTTGTTAACTGTGTCTTTTGTTGAAAAGCAGCTTTTTAAATAAAGTCGTTATAAATTTTTCTTTTATAATTTATATCTTTGTATATACTAAAAAAATTGCCTATTCCCAAAACAAGAATATATTTTCCCATGTCCTTTATATGTTTTTTAAATTTTCACTCTTTACATGTGGGTCTATAATTCATCTTTATTAACTGATGTGTATGTCTACAGTTAGAAACCGGGTTTGTTGTTTCTAATATTAACACAGTTGCTAGCATCATTAGCTGAAAATACTTTCTTTTCTCTGTTGAATTACCTTGGAAATGTCATAAAAAGTCAGTGTACTTTTTATAATTTATTTTTTCTTCTACTAGTTGAATTTCCTATTCTTTTTAGAAATATTGCATTCTCTTGCCGGGCGCGGTGGCTCACAACTGTAATCCCAGCACTTTGGGAGGCCGAGGCGGGTGGATCACGAGGTCAAGAGATCGAGACCATCCTGGTCAACATGGTGAAATCCCATCTCTACTAAAAATACAAAAGTTAGCTGGGCATGGTGGCACGTGCCTGTAGTCCCAGCTACTCGGGAGGCTGAGGCAGGAGAATTGCTTGAACCCAGGAGGCGGAGGTTGCGGTGAGCCGAGATCGCGCCATTGCACTCCAGCTTGGGTAACAAGAGCGAAACTCCGTCTCAAAAGAAAAAAAAAAGAAAAAGAAATATTGCATTCTCTTAAGATACTTTTACATACATTAGTAGTATTAACTTTCCAACTTCATTCTTATATTTTAAAATTTTTGTCTTCAAATTTCCATAAAATGTTAATCGTTGACTGTCATTGTTACATAAGAAGTCAACCCTTAAATGTAATCTAGGTTAATTTAAGTCTTCCTTTATTTCTCTCAGCAGTATTTTTAGTTTTCATTGTAATGTTTTCATACTTTTGTCAAATTTGTGCTTAAGTATTTTATTTTTTGATGTTATTGCAAATGGTATTTTTAAATCAACTCTGTGGAAAATCCGTACATTTTAAGTTTATAGTTCAATTCATTTAGAAAAATATACGTATCTATATAACCATGCTGCCGGTAAGATATAAAATGTTTTATTTTGTTTTTCCAAAATCTCCTTAATTCTTTTTAAAGTCAATCCCCATACCATCCTCCCCAGGCACACCTGAATCTCATTTCTGTCATTATGGATTAGTTTTATCTGATGTAGAACTTCACATATATAATCATTTAGTACTCATTCTTCTGTTTATACCTATTATATTTATCATATCCTTTTGAAAACATAATCGTCCATGATTTTGATGTATCAGTATTTCATTTAAAAACATTAGTATTTCATTTTGTTGCCTGGACCATGACATTAAAGATTCCTTTCTGCATTTACTCTGTCAACTATACCTGAGTTATGTTTCTTATACTCAGTTTTCTTTTCTGCTTACCTTCACACCAGCTAAATGTAGCAAAGAAGCATCACCTCCAGCCATGTTATATAATCTGCTGGACTGTGGTTTTATTTACGGCTTTTTTCCTGGTACTATTTTTCTACAGAGCTAGCAGATCTGTTTATCAGCAAAAGAAAAATGAATTTAGGCAGAATTTCTCTATCCAGAATCCCCTTATTTAGAGCTCAACTTAACCCCTCTAAATTAGATTTAATAACTGCATATTTACTCACTTCTAGACATTTCTCTCAAAACTGCATGTATTTATGAAGTTTTGATCCGGACTTTAGTATTTTTTATTAATGTGGTCAATTTTGCACCATAGTGTCAAAAAGTTTCTTTACATTTCTGTGGTCATGAATACACGTTCATCTTCTGTCCTGTGTTATAAGATTTTCTACACATTTGTATTTTTTTTTTTGCAACTTAAACTGTAGCTTTGCATGTGTCAGGTGAAATTACTCTGAGAACTTTTTGGTACATTTTTGAGATTTCTGATTATACTCTCACCCACACACAGTATGCACACACATAAACATATATATTTATTTACAACTAGTGTACATATTATTTCCAAAATAGGTATTCATTGAATGACTGTACTTTGACTGATAATAATCTGAAAATTTTCAAGCTATGCATGCAAGAGGGAATGCTTCAGTAGGCATATATTAGAAAAGTATAACAGTTGCTGATCTCAAGAAGCCTATACTCTCATAGGAGAGACATATGTATGAACAAGTGGGCACAATATAATACATTGGGTTTTATGACTAATGCATGTCCAAGAGGATATGGAAGCACATGAGGTAAGAATTCTTGATAAATTGGTGTGGGATTTAAAAGCAGGTCAAGCAAGATTCTCTTGAAGAAGTGACAACTAAATTCTCCAGACTGAAAGGAAAATATGAAAATATTAGAGTTAGCAGTCTTTGAAAACGTGAAATAAAGAGTGAGAGGGACTGGCTGAGAAGAATATCAGATTTAATTATTCACTTAAAGGTGAAAATTAGTTGGTATAGGAATGCTATGTAAAGTAGCATCCAGAACTTGTAGAATTTAATTTTGACTCTTGGGAAAACCGTTTCTGAAATTTGAGCTGCATAAACAGAAAAGCAAACAACATAATATAAATGTGTATAAATGAAGAGTGTTGCTAACAATGTGTTAGTTTACTTTACATTCTAATGTCACACTAATAGTACTTCATAACAAATCATGCTAACAGTTAATTGTGTATTTTCTTTTCTTTTTTTTTTTTTTTTTGAGACAGAGTCATCAGGCGCCAGGCTGGAGTGCAGTGGCGCGACCTCGGCTCACTGCAACCTCCGCTGCCCGGGTTCAAGCAATTCTCCTGCCTCAGCCTCCCGAGTAGCTGGGACTACAGGCGCGCGCCACCACACCCAGCTAAGTTTTTTGTATTTTTAGTAGAGACGGGGTTTCACCATGTTGACCAGGATGGTCTCGATCTCTTGACCTCGTGATCCGCCCGCCTCGGCCTCCGAAAGTGCTGGGATTACAGGCGTGAGCCACCGCGCCCGGCCCTTGTGTATTTTCAATATGTTTTTCATCCAGGTATAATAATACCTCAAGTTTTTTAGTCATATTGAAATAAAACAGAATGAATAGCCTCAATGTGCTATTATTAAAGGGGATATTTGTTTTAAAAATGAGAATAGATCTCACAATATGTTAGCTTTCTGTATTGATATGTTGCTATCTGCCTATTTTCTGAAGCCGTATTTTCAGAAAATAATAGTACAAACATAGAATTGCTACTGGGCACTGATAATAACTGAGTTTTCTTGTTTAAATCCGCTAGTCTGAAGAATTTTCCAGAAAAAAAAAATGTTACTCAAGAGACTCATTTTGAGATGATTTTTACTATTTATTTAGAAGAACAAAACAGCATAAGATGGGATATATGGTTATCCATTAGTTTAGTCTTTTTTTCAAGTGAAGCATGGAATAGAACATTAAAGATAAGCATTCAGAGATAAGTCAAGGATGATGTCAAAGACAAGTTTTCATGATACAGACTGAATGATTGAGTTCCCCAAAAGTTTATATGTTAAAACCTAATCTACAATATGATGATATTAAAAGGTAGGGCTTTTGAAAGGTGATTAGATCATGAGGGTGGAGACCCTGTGATAGGGCTTAGTATCTTTATAAAAGAGAATCATGTGAGATTACAGCAAGCAGATAGATGTTTATGAAGTAGGAAGTGGGCTTTCATCAGATACCATATCTGCTTGCACCTGATGTTAGACATCTCAGCCTCCAGAACTGTAAGCAATAAACTTCTGTTGTTTATAAGCCAGGCAGTCTGTGATATTTTTGTTACAGGAGCTCAAATGGACTAAGATGGTTGCATTTTACATTTAGCTTAGATTCAGACCTACACCGAAAGAAGGTAAGAGAAGACTGATCTGAATAAATATTTCTAAACTCTTTGAGCTTTTCCAGGGCTAATGCAGTACTGGAAGGTGGGGTGTATATTTGGGCCAGTTTACCTCCCTGAGCAGGTCACATTGGAGTACTTCTTACCCTTTCTGAGTAAGTTGATAGTGCCCTTGACAGACATTTGCCACTCCCATGTCAGCAGCAGTCTACTCTCTGCTTCGAATTGTAGAAGGGTCCCCTTCTGTAGTGACTCATTTTGTTTAGGGCAGTAACTCTTAAAATCGATGAGACTGTCTTCTTAAATTGTAATTTACTCTCATTTGGAAATTGGCTTTAACTATCAAATTGGTATCTCCTTTTCCTTTGTATATATTCAAAAGCTAAATCTTGTTATATTCAACTTTTTGCATCTCCCAATGTTTTAGTATTTAGGTTTGACATAATCTTTCTTTTCATTGGATCTACTGCTTTGTTGGTTTGCTTTATTTTTTAAAAAAAACCTATTTATCATTCTGAATTCAAGAATTCTCTTGAGTCTGAAAAATAGTATAGCCCTTTATGGGTATTTTTCATGAGCAAATACCTGGCAGCTTGATGATATACCATTTCCAAATGATTGCTTTCTTAATAGGCACTTCAAACACAAAAAACAGAAGAGTATTTAGATGTCTGTTTTGGCTACTAAAAGTGTCAGTAAACTGTTTAATAACCTTCAAAGAGAAAATCTTGTATTTTGTGTTTTTTTAAAGATCTTTTCTATTTAAATATAAATAGAAGCTTTCTTTGAAAATCACTTTCAGTTCATTGATCCTTAAATTGTGCTGTATCTAATGTGAGAAAGTTACCTATGAAGTGACTTATCTAGATAAATTTCTCCAGCTTTTTCTAAGGGTTGTCTTCTATGGTTCAAGTGGCAAATTTAAGGAGATAGCAGTCTCTAGACACATAATAATTTAACAGTCAATGTACTATAATATAAAGCATAAAAGCAGTAAAGGTACAACTTTTCCTTCTGGGAAAAAGGGATTACCAGAAACTATTTGCTTTCTTACGTAAAACAACAAGAAGAAATGAAAATTATGTGGGATAATGGTCTGTATGTTAGTGAGCAAAAAAACAGTTATTCATGGGAGGAAAGAAACCGGAAGTGGTGCCTTATGATTGTCTCAGCTTATTTTCTGAATAAGTTTCCAAGCTACCAAGTAGAGAGGAATCGTCTAGTTGAATTCTGGTGAAGTCCTTAGGTTAAGGAGACCAAGCTCAAAGCCTGAAGAGACCACAGCAACTTAAGATATTACTGCAAAGTTTAAAAGAAATTAAACTGCACCAAGAGTTCTAGAGATGTATGCAAGGTCCCCTCTGCATTACATCTTTAGCAGAGTGCTGATAGGTTATGCATGTGAAGAAACTACCCATGGCAAGGAAAGGAATGAAATACGATGATTGGTGAAAGAATGCCCAAAACTCAAATAGGGTCAGACAAACCTACCAGACAGACTGGAAAACTCTTAATTCATGCACAATTCCATAGAGCACAGAGAAAGATTTGCCTTGATAATTTGAAAAAAAAAAAAAAAGTCAAGGACTAAAGACTACTTTGATTTTAACAGGAAAATCCCACTTAAAGCCAAGACCTGAAATGTTCAAACCATTTGCAGGTAATCCCATGCCAGAACAAAGCATAATATTTATAGAGATATGAAAATATTTAATACCCAACAAAGTAAATTCAAAATGTCTAGCACCTAGTAAAAATTTCCAAGTGTTCAGAGCAGCCAGGAAATTATCACCCCATAATAAAAAGAAAAATTAGTCAATTAGAACAGACGTAGAAGTGACGAAGATGTTAGAATTAGCAGACAAGTACTTTCATGTGTTTTTAAATAACTTTTTATAAGTTATATATGCTAGAAGATTGAAAATATAAAGTGGGAATGCAAATCACACAAACAAATGAACTTAGAAACCCACATGAATCTAGACACAGACTTTATACTCCACGAAATTAACTCAAAATGGACCAATTATTAAACATAAATTTAAATCACAAAAACTGTAATATGCAGAAGATAACACAGGGAAAAATCTAGATGACTTTGTGTTTGATAATGACATTTCAGATTCAACACCAAAGACACTTTATATAAAAAACAACAACAACTGGTAAATTGTATTTCACTAAAATAAACACTTGGCTCTGTGAAGAACATTACTGTCAAGGAAATGAGAAGCTAAGTCACAGACCTGGAAAAATATTTGCAAAAGATATATCTGATAATAAACTGTTGTTCAAAATACAGTCATGTGTCAGTTAATAATGCAGATAAATTCTTAGATATGTATTATTAGGCAATTTTATCATTGTTTGAACATCATAGAGTGTAGTTACATAAACCTAGATGATATAGCCTACTATACACCTTGGATGTATAATACAGATTATTGGTCCTAGCCTACAAATCTGCACACTATGTTATCATAATAACTATTGTAGGCAATTCTAACACAACAGTAATTATTTGTATATCTTACCATATCTAAACATAGAAAAAGCACAGTAAAATATGATATTACAATCTTAAGGGGACCAAAGATGAACCATTTAATTTTAAAGTTATGTGGTACATGATTGTCTATGAAAAACTCGAGCTAAACAATTATTGAAAAACTAAGCTCAGCAATAAAAAAATAAACAACTTGATTAAAACATGGACAAAAGACCTGAGTATAGATATCTTATCAATAACAACATTAATATGGAAAATAAACATGAAAACATGTTCAACATCACATATCATTAGAAAATTGCAAATTGCAAATTAAAACAATAATATACGAGCACATGGCAAAAAATCAAAACACTCATAATGTCAAATACTAGGAGGTTGTAAAGCAGCAGGAACTCTCACTTGTTGTTGGTAGGAATTTACAATAGTACGAACACTTGTCAAAACAATTTAGCAGTTTTCACAAAACTAAGCATACTCTTATCAAGTGATTTAGCAATTGTTTTCCTTGATATTTACCCAAATGAGTTAAAAACTTATGTCCACATACAATTTGCACATATTTTTTATAGCAGCTGTATTTATAGTAGCCAAAAGTTGGAAACAACTGAGATGGCCTTCAATAGATGAAAGAATAAACTGTTGCATCCATAAAATTAAAAATTATTACATGCTAAGGAGAAATAAGCTATCTAGCCAGGGAAAGATGTGGCGGAAACATAAATGCAGATTAATAAGTGAAAGAAGTCAATCTGAAATGGCTATATACCATATGAATCCAGTGTCAAAACATTCTGGGAAAGGAGAAACTATGGAAACAGTAAAAGGATCAGTGGTTGCTACAGGTTCAGGAGGAGAGAAGGAAGGAAGGATGAATGGAGCACAAGGGGGTTGTAGGGCAGATAAATTATTTTATATGATGCAAATACATGCCAGGAAACATCTATTCATGTCCATATAATGCATAGCACAGTAAATAAACTCTAATGTAAATGTTAGACTTTGGATGATAATGATGTCAATGGTGGTTTATCAATTCTAAAAAATGTACCACTCTACTGTGGGATGTTGATGGTGACAGATCTTTGTGTGGAAAAGGAAAAGATATCTGGGAACACTGTACTTTTCTCTCTTTTTTCTGTGACCCTAAAGTTGCTCTGGAAAATAAAGTCTATTAATTTAAAAAAACAATCAAACCTTAGAGATGAAGATTACAATATCTGAGGTGAAAATACAAGGTTATTAAAGGGATTTTATTCATGTCAGGATAAGAGGTTATTGAATTAGAACATAGAGCAATAGGAACTAAAATGAAGCACACGGAGAAAAAAGACAGCTTCAGTTATCTGCAGGAAAATTAGTCTGAAAAGTCTGTGATAAGGTGGAGGAAGAAATATATACATAAGAGTAACTTGTTTTCAAATTTGATGAATACAATAAACCTACAGATCTCAGAAGTTCAATAAACCCTAGGTATAAGAAATATTTTATTACACTGTTGGTGGGAGTGTAAATTAGCTCAACCATTGTGGAAGACAGTGTGGCAGTTCCTCAAAGATCTAGAAATAGAAATGCCATTCGACCCAGCAATCCCATTACTGGGTATATGCCCAAAGGATTAAAATCACTCTATTATAAAGACACATGTGCACCTATGCTTATTGTGGCACTGTTCACAATAGCAAAGACTTGGAACCAACCCAGATGCCCATCAATGATAGACTGGATAAAGAAAATGTGGCACATATACACCATGGAATACTATGCAGCCATAAAAATGGATGAGTTCATGTCCTTTGCAGGGACATAGATGAAACTGGAAACTATCATTCTAAGCAAACTGACACAAGAACAGAAAACCACACACCACATATTCTCATTCATAAGTGGGTGTTGAACAGTGAGAACACATGGACACAGGGAGGGGAACATCATACACTGGGGCCTGGTGAGGGGTGAGGGGATAGGGTTAGGGTTAGGGAAATACCTAATGTAGATGATGGGGTGATGGATGCAGCAAACCACCATGGCATGTGTATATCTATGTAACAAACCTGTACATTTTGCTCATGTAACCCAGAACTTAAAAGTATAATAAAATTTAAATATATTAATTTTTTTAAAAAGTACTCCATTACATCACAATATGACTGTTCAAAACTAATGATCAAAAATATATTAGAACAAGTGATATAAATAATAACATTATATACACAGAAACAAAAATTAAAATGACTGGAGGTTTCTTAAAGGAATGTGCAGGTAAGAAGACAATGGAGCAATATTGTTAAAGCACTGGGAAAAATACTGTCAGTCTAGAATCCTATACACAGATAAAATATCTTTTAAAAACATAAACAAAATAAAAATTTTTCAGGTATATAATGCCAGAAGAATTAATCATAAACATATTTGCACTGTCAGAAATGATGTTTCTGCCAAAAGTCAGCAATATATAAACAGATACATTATCAGGAAAAATTAGTGGATGTGCCAGAAATGCAAGATTGATATATCATCCAAAAATCTATTAATGAAAATCATTATTACAAAGGAATAAAGGAGAAAAACGGTATGATTAGTTCAAAAGAGGCAAAGATTATATATAAAACAATCGGTCAGGAACAGTGGCTCACCCCTGTAATCCCAGCACTTTGGGAGGCCGAGGCAGGAGGATCACCTGAGGTTGGGAGTACAAGACCAGTCTGACCAACATGAAGAAACCCTGTCTCTACTAAAAATACAAAATTAGCCGGGCACAGTAGTTCATGCCTATAAACCCAGCTACTCGGAAGGCTGAGACAGGAGAATCACTCGAACCTGGGTGGTGGAGGTGTCAGTGAGCTGAGATGGCACCATTGCACTCCAGCCTGAGCAACGAGAGTGAAACTCCATACCAAAAAATTTGTAATATGTATTCATGTCCCTCATGAATAAAACAAGAAAATTATTACTAAGATACAAACAAATGAAAGTCAGCAATATATAAACAGATACATTATGAGGAAAAATTATTGGATATGCCAGGAATGCAAGATTGGTATAGCATTCAAAAATCTATTAATGTAAATCATTATTACAAAGGAATAAAGGAGAAAAACTGATTAGTTCAAAAGATGCAAAGATTATGTATAAAACAGTCAATGCCAATTTATAATTTTTAAATTATCAGCAAATTGGTAAAGAACATTTAGGGAAAACTAATAGCTGGCATCACATATGAAGGTAAACTATTGAATATTTTCCCACAATGGTTGGTAAGAAACTAACATGCTCACTTTTATCCCTACTCAATGTCACAAAGTAGGTAACAGCCATTGCAATAAGAAAAAGAAAATAAAAGTTATTGAGATCTAAAATAAATGAAACTGTCTATCGGACATAATATGATTTTGTATGTAAAATTTCTGTGTAGTATAAAAACTACTAAGCATACATGAATTAAGTAATGTCACAGAGTATAACATTAATATACAAAGGTCATTGTATTTTTGTATGCTGTTAGCAGAAATTGCAGAATAAAATTTTAAAATAAATTGATTTGCAATAGATTCCAAAGAACATGCTTAACAACAAGGGTAACAAATGATGTGCAATACCATATTACAACACTACAGAATTTTGATAAATAAAATTTAAAACCTAAATATGTGGATTGATAGGAAGTTTCAATATGGTTAAGATGTCAATTCTGCAAAAAGTAATCTGTAGATTCAATGCAATCACAAAATATATTTTAAAAGAATTGACAAATTTTTACATAAAATTCCAACATTTATTTTATATTCAGGGGGTAAATATGCAGGTTTGTTACATAAATACATTGCATAATGCTAGGTTTGCAATACAAATGATCCCATTACCTATGTAGTGAGTATACTACCCGATAGGTAGTTTTTCATCCCTTACCCGCCTCCTTCTCTCCTATCTCTACTAGTCCCCAATATCTATTATTCCCATTTTTCTGTCCATGTGTATCCAATACTTAGCTCCCACCTAGAAGTGAAAATGTGGTATCTGGTTTTTTGTTCCTGAATGAAGTCATTTAGAATAATGGCCTCTGGTTGTATCCATGTTGCTGCAAAGAGACATGACTTTTTATGGCTGTGTAGTATTCTAGGGTGTATATATTTATGTGTGATATATATAGATCACATTCCTCACATAATATAGTGATATATATCATATTATATATATAACATGGTGTATGTTTATATTATATATATTTTATATAAATATATATATCTCACATTTTCTTTATTCAATCCACTGTTAATAGCCAACTGAGTTGATTCCTTGTCTTTGCTATTGTGAATAGCGCTGGGTTTAACATACTTGTACAGATATAATTTTGATAAAACAATGTTGTTTTGGGTATATATCCACTAATGGGATTTCTGGGTCAAATGGTAGTTCTTCGAGAAATCTCCAAACTGCCTCCCACAGTGGATGAACTAATTTACATTTCCTAAATAACCAGAGAACAACTACAAAAGTATACAGTCCCATCAGCAGGGGATAAACATTTCTTTCACTCTTTACCTTCATCAGCATCTGTTATTTTTGGCTTTTTATCATTGTGGTGTTTCACATTTCTCCGATGATTAATAATGTTAAGCATTTTTTTCATATGTTTGTTGATCATTTATGTCTTCTTTTAAGTGTAGATGTGTGCTGCACACTTTTCAATAGAGTTATTTATTTTTTGCATGTTAAATTGTCAACAGATTCTGGATGTTAGACCTTCAAAATAATAAGAGCTATCTATCACAAACGCACATCCAACATTATACTGAATGGCCATAAGCTAGGAGCATTCTCCTTAAAAACTGTAACATGACAACAATGCTCACTTTTACCACTGCTATTCAACATAGTGTTGGAGGTCCTAGCCAGAGCAATTAGGCAAGATAAAGAAATAAAAGGCATATAAATAGGGAAAGACAATTTATCACTCTTCACTGATGCTATGATTCTATATATATTCAAATATTTGTACGAAATATAGTATTAAAATGTAGATATACAGAATATCAAAAGCATTGTTAAAAAATAACGATACTGGAAAATTTGTATTACCCGATTCCAAGACTTAGAAAATCTAGAAATAGAACCATATTTTTTTAACATCATTTGATTTCTCTCAAAGTCACCAAAGTTATCCAATGAGAAAAGAGAATTTCAACAAATGACACAAAGAAAACAGTATATCCATGTGAAAAAATGAGCCTGACTCCTACCTCACATCTTACAAAAAAGTATTTCAAGATAGACAGTAATTCTAAACCTAAAACATAAGGCTTTTAGAATAAAATCTTAAAGAATATTTTCATGAATCAGAAACATATAAACATTTCTTAGAAAGGCTGAGAAAGCAATAACCATAAAAGCAAAAAATTGATTAACAATGTCTGGTCATTAAATGAATAATTAAATAACAGGGAGAAAATATTCCAAAATATACATCCAACAAAGGAATAAATTGCATAGCATAAAATATTTCTACAATCAATAATAAAGATAATTAATCCAGTAAAAATTAACAAATATACAAACAACAAATGATCACATGGAAAAAATGTATTCAAATCATTATTAGGGAAATAAAAATTATAATCATGATAAGATGTCACTACATTCCCACCAGCATGTGAAAAGCTAAAAAGACTAATAAAACTATATATTTTGGGGATTCATGGGCAACTGAAACTCACATACATTGTTAGTGGATAGAGGTAAAAAAGACAAATATTTTGAAAATAAGTCTGCCAGTTTCTTATAAAATTAAACGTACCAATAATGTGATCAGCACTCCTACTTGTAGGTATTTTTCTAATAAAAATTAAAACATACTCACAAAAAAAGACTTGTACAACAATGGTCAAAGCAGTTATATTTATAGGAGCGAAAACTTGAAACATTTCAATCGTCCTTGAATAAGTGTATATAAATGCTGATATAGTCATGTAATGGTCTATTTCTCAACATTAAAAAGAAATGGATTGCAAATGCACATATCAACATAAATTTCAAGAAGAGTGAAAGAAGTTTGACACAATCAATTTCATATTATTACATATGCATTAAATTACAGAACAAGTAAAATACTCTATTGTGTAAACAAGCCAGAGCAATGATTGTCTCTGAGGGTTTTGAGAGTGGCAATACCAAGAAAGAGCATAAAGAAATTTTCTATGATAATAGGAATGTCGTATATCTTCATGAGAGTTTGGAATGAATACACAGTTCATTTGTCAAAACTCAGTAAATATAAACATTTGGATATTTCGTTTCATATAAATATTACTCAAAAGAAAAAACTGTAAAGTATTGAACTCTAGTTAATAATATGCATGCTGATGGCTATGGTAGTAAATGGTAGCAAATGGCAAACAAATGCTAAGTATATTAATATCTTCAGGTTAATTTGAAATACACAAAAATAATTTATGCATCAATGGATGGATAAAATTATGGGTAAATGGATACTTTTGTAACAAAAGTATCATAGTAGAATGTTAATGGTAGAATCTTGGGCACAGATATTCATTGTAAAATTCTCTCAACTTTGCTATATATTTGAAAGTTTTCATAATGAAATGTTAGAAAATACTTGGAATATTCAGTCTTCTCAGAAAACTCCCCTTTGGTTTTTAACAGTTAATTCTTCCCTGTCCACCCCAACACAGCTAATTTTCTGATTTCTCTCATAATAATTTGACCTACTGTAGAACTTTGTATAAATGGAGTCATACAGTATGTATTTTATTGTGTCTGGCTTCCATTACTCAAAATGCTGATTTTCATTGATGGGTAATATTCCACTTCATTATATCTCAGAATTATTCATTAACTTATTGATAGTAATTTGCATCATTCCAGTTTATTGATTATTATATATACAATTCTTGCAGGGTAATGACTCCCCAGTGTTTCTACTCTTCAGGAAGAATTGAAAACCACTGGAATATCTGATTATTAAGATTATTTTTCATTAGAAAACTTGGTATTAGGGCTATCATGGGAAGGATTCAAAAAAAGATAAACAGCACTATAGTTGTAGCTCTACTTCTGAGATACAGATGTCTCACAATCAATTAATACCTATCTAATTACTGTTCACTTCCTAATTGGAACCAATTAAATTAAGCAAATAAATGGGCATAAGGTCCCATATGTGTCAGATTTTAATAGATTTTAAAAGATAGTTTGCTTAAAGTCAACGTGAGAAAAAATACGCCTAGTGTAAGGCTAATTACATAAGTTTAACACTATAAAGGTGTCTTTAAGAATTATAACCTTGTTTGTGTAAAGTAGGAATGCAGTCCATATAAACAGAGGGGTTTCTGGGCAACATTATTAAAAGAGTTCGTTGGGAAAATTATTCTTTATTTTAATGTCTCAATGTTAGCCAGCTTTCTTATTTGAATAAAATAATAAGCAAAATAAAGGCTACTTCATGAGTTTGAGTAAACAAAGTAAAATCACTACAACCAAAAAAATAGTTCTTATTGTGATGACATCCTGTCAGTGATTCTCTGAACCTATAATGACTGTTTTCTTTTTATAAATCTCAGTATTAAGATAGGTAGTACTTGGAAGTACAAAATACTTTGTCACTACAAAAGACTGATTTTTTATATTACTTAGACACGCAAAAAATTAAATGAACCTTTAAAACAAAAGTAAAAAACACATTCCCCCAAATACTTCATAGAATATAATTATTTATTTCATAAAGTTACCAGCAACCATTAAATCAAATTTGTCTGGAGTCGGCCTCTATCCCTTCAGACCCTATATAGAAAACTGCAAACTAATTTTATCAGTCTATTCTCACACTGCTTTAAAGATACTAACTGAGCCTGGGTAATTTGTAAAGGAAAGAAGTTTATTTTACTCACAGTTCCACCTAGCTGGGAAGGCCTCAGGAAACATGCAATCATGGCAGAAAGCGAAGACGTAGCAAGTAACTCCTTCACAACGTAGAAGAAAGAGACGAGCCCCGGGGAAACCTGCATTTATAGAGCAATCATATCTCGTGAGAACTCACTCACTATCACGAGAACAGCAACGGGAAAAACCACCCCCAGGATCCAATCACCTCCTACCAGGTCCATCCCTCCACAGGTGGGAATTATGGAGACTGCAATTTGATATAAGAGTTGAGTGGGGACACAGCTAAACCATACCACTAATTTACTGAGTATGTAAAGAAACTAAAATCTAATTTTGGAGTATAACAAACAGCCCAGTTTCAGCCAATCACAAGCAGCTGTGTTTCATTTAATCACAAGCAACCAGCTCATCACACCATGCTCAAAAGAGCAGGTGCCTACCTGCAGCTGATCAGGTAGTTTCTCTAATTTGCTTCTGTATTTGGCCTATTAAAGCTCTCTAAACCTCTTCTGGTTCTCAGTACTGTTCAATTCATGGGTTGTTCTTTACTCTGAAAGATTCTGTTATATTTAATTTGTCTAAAGGTTTTTTTTAAAACATAATTGCAACCAAAGAATATACATTTAAGGAATGCATATTGGTAAATGACTATATAAAAATGGGAAGTAGAGTATTTAGAGTGCTGATTGCCTTGAATAGCCAGAGGCAGGTGAATGGAATTGAGGGAGAAAATCAGAGATAATTGCCAAGTTCTAGTTTTCATTTATAGGGGTGATCTCATGATTGCTCAGTGCATTTCTAACAATAAGTAAATAAATCTCTACTTAAATAAAAACGAACTTTGTGCGAAACAATACTGAGAGTCTCTCATGAACTAAAAATTATATGTTATCCACTTGTGTATACCTGCACTTAACAAAAAACTAAAAAAAATAAATAAATTAAAAATTCTGTCACAGTACTTAAAATTCCTGATCAATGAGAGACCATATACCATATATTACTCTGTTGTATATGGGAAAAAATATTTCAAATGTCTCATGCCAGAATTTTGATAATGTTGTTTAAAGAACTCACAAATCTGAAAGAACCTAACCATCACATACATAGCCAGATCTTCTACTTTAGAAGCGAAATCCTGCCAAACATGTAATAAGTCATGAAACACAATTACCTATGAAAGTGTAGAAATGACCTAATAAAAGATAGGTAATAGACTAACACCCCAACAGAAAAACAGGCAAAGTTATAAGTATGAAATCACAATATGAGAAAATTTATTAATAAATAAACATGGTGGTAAATATATAGTCTCATTCACAATATTTGCTTTAAAAACAAATAAATGCAACATTGAGATTTATCATTCATATCTCAGATTTAAAAAGATTTTAAAGACTAAGAACACTCACTGCTGGAAAAATCTGTGGAAACCAGCACAGTAATATCTGTTGGTAAGAGCGTGAATTAAAGCTGCCTTTTGGGAAATCAAGTTGGGGATATGTATCCAAAAAAAAAAAATATGTATATCATTGGGGGGGAATAAGTCAAAGCCTGCTATTTCAATATAATTCTTTGTATTTTGAGGGTGCTAACCTGTCAACCATGCACATTTCTTCCTTCACATTTGTTGGTCACGACTTTATATGCATAGATCAGATGAGAATGTTCAATTTTTCCAGATAAGAATTCAGATAATACAAGTAAAGGCTACATTTTATAAACATGATGTTTAGCTTACAAATAATACTCCATAGGCTGTTTGCTTATAAATATTTCTCAAACAGCTGCATGATCTACATGAAAGATGACAGTTCCCAAGTGAAAGATCTTTGGAGAGGTAAGAACATTCTGCTGGAGTCAATAAAATGTATGTAAAGTGAGGTTAAAAGCAAGAGGGTTCCCAGATATATTAAGAAAAAAAACTTTAGAACATAGAAAATTTTCACAAGATTCTCCTCTGAAGAGACATATAGAAAAAGGACAAACCCTCAAGAGATACAAAGGAATAAAAATAATACAATAACCACAACAAAATTTGTGTTACTATGCTTCAAAGTTTGTACCATTTTTTAATACACTATCTATTCTCACCCTTCCAGCAACCTTGTAAAATACATATTACTAAGCTTATGTTATATTTGCGATAACAGAGAATTAGGAGGTATCTTTCTTACCCAAGGCAACTGGTATACCTGGAGTGAGAAAGCCAATCCAAGATATTCATTTTCATTTATCCTATTAGGTTCTGAGTTCTCATGGGCCTCATGGTACAATGTATACCCTCGTGTTCATTAGGCTGAAAACTTCTATCTCCTTCAGTGACTTCACAGTCAATAGCAAAGCTTGATGCTTTTGTATCTGATTTGGCTCTGGTTCCTACTAAAATTTTATCTGTTTAATATCCTAGAAGAGGCTTCCCTATATTCTTATTAATCCTGTTAGTGTCCCATTAAATTCATGCCCATCCCTGCCAACCACCAGTACCATGCTTGGTTATTATACAAACATTGTTCTGACCATGGGTTCTGCCATAGCCTGGACAACTCTACCATCCTGCCATATCCAGTGTTGGAATGCTAACTATTAACATCCCAGATAGAATGTGAGTTGCCCATACTCTCTTGGACATTTTTCTTTGGATTTATATTAAGCTCTGAATAAGCCATATCCAAATTCAAGCTAATGTATCTGTGTTTCCAAGACTTTTCATGTCCCAGTTTAGATAAAGATTCTATTTGCTCGAATATTTGAGTTGAGTCCCAGGTAGCTTTGCAATTAAATAATAAATAAGTTAATATTTATTGAGTGCTGACAGTTGTACTCGGCACTGTTCATACGTTTCTCTCATTCCATAAATACAAAACTCTATTCTTAGGCATTAGTAGTATGCCCATTTTATAAAGGAGAAAACAGAGGCAAAAAGTGGTAAAGATTCTTGCTAAAAGACAATAGATAAAATCAGGATTTCAATCCAAGCATTCTGATTTTTTGAGTCTCACCTGTAAACTCTGTATTATATTCCTTCACAGAGTGAAATTATGTGACTTTGACTAAAGCTATCAACAGTGAAGCTATTTCCTCAAGGGAAGAGTGTTCACCTCCACAACAATCATTGGATATTTTAGACTAAGTTTTAAATTCAGATAAAGAGTCAAAGGGTTGGATCAGGCAAAAAAAGAAAAAAAGAAATAGTGTCCTATTTAATTAACTTCCCTTCTCCAGTCAATCCAAAGCAAAACCAAACATGGCAGTTTCTCTCTGTTCTATTATGATTGCCTTCCCATTGCACTCATTACAATATTGGAAGTGACAACAGCATTGTAGTACCACTGGATGACACCTTCCACTGCTTTGATACAACCCGCATTCTTTCAGTCATTACCTTCCCATCTCTCAAAACCTAGCTCTGGTGTCAACATCCCCAGGAAGCCTTACTTGAGCCCATAAGCCATCCTAGGTGCCTTTCTCATGCATGACTGTGACTCCTATATTTTGGCACAGTTTGTTTTGCCTTTCCCTAAAATCAATGTGTGCCTCTCTGTTCTCAAACCACGAGCTCTTTGGAATATTGCTGTGCCTTAGGCTATCCCAGCACATGGTGTCCAGTGCTTTTCAGGAACACAAAAAGCCTGTAACCTCTGAATTTTTGTAGTTGGGTATTAAATAGCTGTGTTATTGTGTATAATTCCCTTTATGAAACCAGAAATGTAAAAGCCTGCAACTAGTAAATTCATAGTTATAATTATAGCTTTGATCTTGGAAAAATTACAAATGCGCTCTAGTCCTCAATTTTCTCATCTGTAAAATGTGATCGTTCATGGGATTCTTGTAAGGATTAAATAAGTTTCTAATAAAATTGTGTAATATAACAAGCATTTAGATAATAATTTCTATAATGTTGTGATTTGTTTTTGAAAATTGAGCAAGAAAGAGTATCTTTTGTGGCTCTGGTTTGCAATAGCAACACTGGAAAAGATGAAGTAAACCACACTTTCTTTATTATTTCCTCTATTCATTCTGAAACCAAGCCAAAATAAGCCAGTAGGAATTATGAAAATAAGAAGAAAAAGGTGAAGGAGAAAAAATGACACAAAGACTTCTTGGTTAAAGTGAGTAGGTTTTCCTATTATTCAACAAGTATTTTATTTCCTTATTCAAATTTGATGTAGTACTAAGGTTTCATAATCTTAGGATTCATTTTGAACACTGTGAGAATCTCGATTTGCAATACTTCAAATATATCTTCCCCCTTCTGTGACCATTAGCTGCAAATTTTGCAATGATTTATAAGACAAGATGTTTCACTATCTTGACATGCCACTGAAACACAATTTGAACTACCAGAGGGGATCTCAAACATTCCCTAAGTCATAGAAGGCATTTTGGACACAGAACTTTTCTGTAAACAAAAGAAGTCAAGTTGTATAATGGGAGACATTTTCCTGAATTGTGAAAGAACCAGAGGTTAGTTGTCATGACAAATAATTAATTTACCCACTAAACTTCCCCTAATTTAAAATTCAATAATCTTGCTATCCCAAATAGGGTCAATTCTCATCAATTCATTTATTACAGAACAATTTAGATTTTCACTAGTTTAGAGCTATTTTTCTTCCCATCTATCAACTTAAAATATTTTTTTAAATGGTGTGAATTGTTTAATGCTGATTTCCTTTGCCACCAACAATATAACTCTTCTGAATAGACAGAGAAAATGTACAGTGTATGGTTCAATGTCATTCTTCAATGGAATAAAGAGCTGAACCCAAAATAAGTAAAACAGACATCAGAGATGGTGGAGGCCAAGCAAATACTCTGGATGAAACAGAGAAGACCACTGTAGCTGCAGATTTGAGAACAAGCCAGAAATGTTGATTTTCTTACATGCAAATCAAAATTTTTGGTTTGCAAACAGTTAGAAGGGGGTAAACAGGGTAGGGACAAAACCTTTCCTGGACTCATTAGGTCTTCCTCCTGAAATGCTAAGATCCTTGAGGGCAGGGAAAGTGTGGTTGTTCACTGTCATATTCCAAGTACCTGAAATCATATCTGATATTTAGTATATTCTTGAAATAATTTTAATAAATGCCAGATGTAAGAAAATGTGATAAACAAAGTTGCTTAGAATCAATACATAAAAAATAAAGAATTATATGTAAGAACAATGTTAAAAGAGGTTTGTTTGAAAGGCAGTTTTGTGGAGAAGTTAATGCACCAACCACTTGACAGGGCCTATTGTGAAATGGGAAGAAACAATAGAGGAATAATTCAACTTAGTATTCAGTATGTGATGCTGGTGAATTAAGGCATATGAAGTTCCATAGATAATTCCTTAAACCCTATGCCAAACGATAGCAATAATATGAATCATTAAGTAGCATCTTATCATTCTGCAGCTACAAAAAATATATAAACCTTGTAGTTATGGAAAAATTATAATAAGATAATGGCTTATTTTAAATTTCTTTGATTAAAATAAACTTATGAATTCCATGCATGAGAAAATCCCATAATCCCTGATTTGCAGCAGCAGATGAGTGAAAAGGGTTATTTATATGCATATATAAACTTCAGTTGCAAATATTTAAAACATAGCTCTAAATAGTGCATAAATATTTGCTATGTTAATTGGATAATCAAGTCATTAATTAAATAACTATTATCTACCTGAGCCAAGTGTCCAGGACTCAAAAAGGAAAAGGTATGGTTCTTCCCTTAAATCATAGGAACATGTAACTTAGTGCTTTGGAAAAGCCTGCTATCACCTGCCACAGAAGATCCTTTCAAAGTAGTTGGGGGATTAATTAACATAATGTTAAAAACAGAGTATTAAAATATAAGTAAGAGTTAACCATATGAAAACGGTAATCCAGATACAGGAAGTATAATATGCCAAGTGTGAAGGGCAGGAGAAAGCACAGGAGGCCTGAAAAACTGCAAGAGATTTGACAGAGTCCACATTAAGAAGGGTTTTAACACTGTAAGTTTATCTTGAAACCACTGTTGAAGTCAATTGTGCTATAAGGGTAAAAGTCATACAGAGAAAAGTTAAAATTCAGATTAAATTGAGCTTAATGAAAACTCTTTTTAGGATGAATGATGCTGCATACCTCAAATAGATCAGAAGAAAGGAAATAAATGTGCTCAAGGAACATATGTTCTACGCACACTTACAAACACACAAACAACAAGAAAAACACTTTTAAGTTTACTTGATTAAAAAAAAGGAAGGAAACTTTCTTAGTCACTAATGTACCTAATATGTTTGATATATTTATGTTACATATAATAATATTTATATTTCAAGGTGATAAAAATATTTATTTGAAATTGGAAAATGATGACCACATTAGTGGCTAAGTAATAAAAGCAGTTTTGAGTTGACATTAACTGTGCATATAATGAAGCTGGGATTTAATTGAGAAGTCATGATAACAGGAATAAATTTACCTTCAATACATGTTTTTTCTTTCGTGGTTAGAGAAATAAGATACTTAGCTCATTAGTATGGACTCAATTGTTTCAAAGCCCCAGTCACTGACAAAATAAATAATTGCCCCCTTTGTCATTATTAGTATAGGGTACTAGAAAAGGTGAAGGAATCATTTAATGAGCTTGGACTAAGATTTTGAAATTTTATGATATTTCCAAAGTTTAGTTTACCTTACTGCAATTGGTAATTCTTAAACTTTATAATATAAATCTATCTATATGAAGTAATCTAGCTTATACAAACTCCTAACATGTCTTAAATTTTATTCTTACTATTGACCGTATTTTCATCTAAAACTATCTGGTAGAATCCATCTGCCCAGCCAGGAGTTCTACACCATCTGAAATCATTTTTAATACCTTTTTTAGTGGAACTTTTTTTTTTTAGAAAAGTAGCAATTTTTGTAATTCCCTTAAAAAGTATACTACATAATATGTAAAATGTTTCACTAGACTTCTGAAAAGCAATATAAATACAGAGTATTTTGAAAAACTGTGCTTAAAATTTTTCTTTAAAGTTTTGGAAGTCCCAATGGGACTGTTTCCTAATCACACAAAATGCCACATATGAAATATTCGTTACTTTGACTCTATGAACTTTTACTTAAAATCATGCCACATATAATTTCTTCTATTGTTGTTTGTTTGTTTTACACAGGTTTTTCTAAGGCATAAGTAATAGCTAATCATCAAACTAGAAATTGAAAGATAATATTTGGTAAGACGACCGAATCAACAAATTTCCTATGAATATGCCAGCACTGTGGCTACAAGTTTACTGAAAGACATTGAAGTCAGAATGTGCACATTACCAATGGCTTGTATCTTATTTACAAAATGACCTTATAACCACTTTGCACTTACTCTTTAATTCAGAAAAGCAGACCATAGCCATATCAGTCGAGTGGCATAACATGGCAGGACTGAAAATCATACAATTCATACAATGTGTTTTTTCAGGTAAATTACCTAATATCAAATGTCAGTTGTTAATAGTTCAGAAATTCAGGAAGACAGCTGGAATAGCACAGGGAGAAACTCATAACAGCACAGTGCAACCTAAGACAGGCTATAATTACAATAGATAAACTAAATATAATCTGCTATAAAATAACATCTATAGTAGATTGATAGGAGCATTATCAGAAATGTTGCATTCATATTATTCTAGAAAGATTCACAAAGACTAAAGGGATGTCAAATACCTATGGTTCTGGCCCAAACCAGATTATCAGGCATTATAATGTTTAGGTGCATAAAGTCAGGGAAATTCTTTAGTAAGAGTAACTAATTTAGAATTGTCTAAAGTTTTTGAATAAGAATTCTAAAGAGTAGGAAAAACAAAAAAAGTGAAAAGTTGGAAGAATAAGGAGGATTTTTGCTAACTATAATTGCCTTCTTTTAACAAACTATTTTATCTACAAAACACATGAAAATATGCCCAAGTAACTAATAAAAGAATAGTAACATGCCTACTTATCTTGTGTACTAGCAAAAAAAACAAACAAACAAAAAAAACTCATCATCTTGGGATGGTTCTCTGTAATCAAACAATTTTACTCTTTTAATTGTTCTGATTCACCAATATAAATGTATAAAGAAAACAGTATGAATAAAATTAACAAATGTATGAATAAAATATTTTATTTAAGTGGCCCTGTCAGTAGAGAATTTATTTATTTTTTTTATTATTTTTATTTATTTATTTTTTTATATATATTTTTATTGCATTTTAGGTTTGGGGGTACATGTGAAGAACATGCAAGATGTTACATAGGTACACACATGGCAGTGTGATTTGCTGCCTTCCTCCCCATCACCTGTATCTGTTATTTCTCCCCATGCTATGCCTCCCCAACTCCCC